>CAKAOI010048136.1:12633-89805 GCA_916701655.1 Sebastiscus albofasciatus
ACCCCCTTACACACACACACACACACACACACACACACACACACACACACACACACACACACACACACCAGTCTCACCTTGGTCACCACACTGTGGTGCTGTTCTTTCCCAGTTTGTGCCATTTTAAAAACAACCACCCCCTTCCTACTCCCCCCCAAACACCACCACCATCATCTCTTCCATCCATTGCCACCCCCTGTTTTTCGCCTCACACCACCATCCTCGCCATCTCTGAGGGACTAGACAAGAACTTGTACTCCATCATTCATATCCAGGGAGAAGGAGGAGGAGGAGGCACTCGGCATGCACACAAATATAGAGTAACACCCGGGCTGAAAATTCAATAAAAGGCACCGACACTGACAGTGCTTGGTACTGTTTTGAATGGGAGTTGGGCTTACTGGGGCTCTGGGCTGACTGTAAAGTAGGAAAATCGAATTCTGTTGTTTTTCTTCTCGCTCTCTTTGTTAAAAAAAAAAAATCATTTTTGTATGCCATCTCCGCGCTCACAATGTCCACACAAGTCCTTGCATGCTACACTGCTTGTGAGGTTCAGGAATCATGTCTGTGCTTTGTTCATACTGTAGCTCATTTCAAGCATTTCTCTTAAAAAAGAAAAACCCCACTGGTTCCATTGCACTCCTGGGAATTCACCACACCTCCCCGCTCAACAAGTGCAACCGCACCTGAATACCTCTTTTGCTTTGTGTCACTGCATAAATTGCCGCCATATCTCTGCGCAAACGCACGAGAAACCCCTGCACATTTATCCTACTTTGGCGAATAAAGCGATTCTGATTCTGATGTGTCCCCCAAACTCTGCCCTCTATAGTCCCCGTCTCTCCGTTAAGTCCATCTATCTCTCTGCCTGGCTGGCCAGCCTGTCTTCTGGTCTCGTCTACCTCTTTGTCTCTGTCCCGGGGGCCTCCGCGGCGTGCAGAGTAGCCTGCGAAGTCTTAACTCAAACGAGACCCCTTCGCGCCCCGTTAAACCACCGACCTTCTCTGTCACTCCTGTCGCCCGCTGCTGCCGACGACGGGGGCCTGAGCTGCAAGCTAAGAGACCCCGAGCTCAATAAAAGTGTGGGTGATTAAACAACTCCCTGTAATTGCTCCTTTTGTGCCGAAATCAAACGGTCACACTTATTACGGAGGCAGGAGAGAGGGAGGCTGGGAGCAGCCGCTTCCGCCGAGGGCCAGACACCCTCCGTGACCTTCTGCCCTCCCGTCACTACTCCTTTATCTGACCAAACAACCACTGTGTAGCGTGTGTGTGTTTACCGGCATGTGTGTCCTAATGCCCAGTGTGTGCACCATGTGTGTTAAGTATGCAAAGAAAGCCGTTGAAACCAGGCAAAGTAGAATAACACCAGAGCTCCCCTCAGTGGCGGATGAGTGAACTACACGAGAAGGATCTAAGCGATGTGCAGTTGTGTGCCACCAGCCAGCTGGCTTTGGTAATGGGGGACAAAGCCAAACCAGGGGACCGTGTCCAACATGAAGGCCGGGTTTCAGAGATCATAGCAACACGTGAACCATACACATCATCTGTTAGTCACACACACACACATACACAGATATCAGTACACGGGCCCAGCCACAGGGCCCTGTCAAATGGGTCAGCTTACAAAGGGAGGGGCCCAATTACCGAAGCCACAAATACACACATAAAGTGCCTTTCAAGGGCCTGTGAGTGCTTCAGCTTCCCCATGATTATGCCCGCTCTCTACACACCCAGCACTTGTCGTACACATACAGGGCCTCCTTTGCCAAAACAGCCATCAGACTTGACTTTTTTTGCAGCGGAGTGGCGATGAGATGGTTTGAAAGAGGAGAGCTTTCTGTGGTCAGAGAGAGAGACAGAGAGAGGGGGGACAGAGTGAGCAATTGGCTGGTCAACAGCTATTAGTGATCTGCTCTCTCTGAGGTGAAAGCACACCCTGCCATATTTAACCAGGAGAGATTAGATTGGAGGAAATCAATGGAAACTTGAATGAATTTGTGACGCATGTGGTTTTAGCAAGCCTGTAGGTACTGCAGTATATAACGTCGGTATATTGGTCTGGCCTGCACCACTTCCTCCAGAACTAAATCAATAACTTTTAAAAAGAAAATCTGTTTGATTGGGGAAGTCATGCCCAAGGACTGTGATGTTATGTTTCTTCCATTTAAGTTAGTTTATTATGACATGTTGTATGAACAACATAGTTCAGTTATCACTATACCCCTCCTTAAAATTCCCATAGACATATTTTGTTTATTATTCTTTCAAATATTTCTATTAGGAAGAATGTGCACATCTGTAATACAGACTTTTGTGAAGTGGATAGCCTCATTTCAGATATTTAACAACAAAAGACAAACAATACCAGGAAATAAAGGCAAAACAAGACAAAAAAATTGAATAGCAAACACATGCAAAAATAATTAATAAAAATAAAAGAAATAAACCCACATATAATGCCCAGGTATACTTTATAAAATAATTTTAAAAAAAAAGCTTTTGGATGCTCCTAGTATAACCAAAATTGGATCTGGTCTTATTTGGACTTTAAAAATCTTCAAAAATAATCAAAAATTCCTGTATTTTAGGGCCATTTCGTTTATTATTCATCCCATTTCCTTTCTTCAGGGGTAGCATTGAGGTATAGCATTTCCACACAGGAATCACTATAGGAGCAATTTTCTTAAATGCAGGCCATAATGGCTCTATGAATAGAAGTGCTGATTGCAGATAATTGATTTACGTCACCACATGAACTTGAGAAGAAAATTTGATTTACATGGAAAAGGTCCAGAAACTCTGATTATACAGAACATCATACTTCACCTGTTATTGCGTCAAACTTTTCAATTAATTATAAGTGTGAAAGTGTGGTTTGAGTTTCAGACTAGACTTCAAATAGAATAGAGAAGTCAGGTGCTCTGTCAGTGATACTGTATGTCGGTGGAGTAATGGTGCCCCCTTGTGCCCGAAACGCTTCAGCCAAGATAGCCACATTTAATGGTTGCACTCATTTTCCACAGAGACATCAAAGAAAAGGAGACCTTATGTAAAACTGTGCAAAATCAGGCTTTATTCTTTTTTTTTTTTCTCCTGCATCGTCGCCTTTCATCATCATAATCACCATCATTGTCGTCAACATCATCTTTGAAAACATTACTCACCAGAGACAGACAGCCGGAGAATAGATTCTCAAAGAGACTCGCAGCTCAAGTCTCTTTGGCAAAGAAAAAAAAAAACAGCCGTCAGCTATTAGCACAGTCCCCCGCAACACAATGAGTAAGCTGTACATGTCCACTTCTTTCTGGGCAATACATTTCAACGAGGTCTCCAATTGTCCTTATTTACAATTCGCTCTCTTTCGGTAACTCAAAGTCCATTCAGTAGTCCAAATTTTTTAGTTCCAGGAGACACTGAAAGCCCGTCTCAGTACAGACATGGTTAAGATGTTGGATATTATAGTCTTGCTGACTCCATAAATACTTTCTGCAGGTCCAAGGACAGTCCCATTTCTCCAGTTTAGGCAAACGTTGAATAAGTGCAATGTCTAGTATAATGTCAAGAAAATACAAACCCACACGTACATACATACATACATACAGTACATGACTAACTGATAAACTTGATTAGCTATACAAGGTTGCCATTCTCCAAGGTGAAACCGTAGAGTTAATGCCGATCGATAGCATCCAGTGTCCATCAGGTAGGGGCTAAGAGGATGTGAGCTCACCCGGACTGGATACTGTCAGTAGATAGTTTGGTAAAGTTGTCCATGATTTTTTCTGTACAGTGGATTTTGTAAATTGTGACTCCAATGAGAAGTGTAGTTCATACACAAAGAGATTCATTTTGAAATGACATATCCACCACTTAAAGAAAAAGTGAACAATATAATGGCGCGCTACAGATTGTTTTTTGAAAACATAGAACATAGGCGACAGATATAACATGTCCACAGATTAAATCCACTGTTTGTTTTTTTTTTATTATTATTTTATGACCCTTGTTGTCGAGCCTGCCATGTCACTTCCATCCAGTCAGATATTTTTTTTCTTTTTTAAATTCCCGTTTGTTTGACATTTGGGGGCTGTGAGGTTTTGGAAGTGTATCGTCAATGACATCTGTCTTGATTCTGCAATGAAAAATCACTATTCTGTTAATGGCTGGATTTGTACATTTGATGATGTTATCAAAAACAAAGTGCCTACAGTGTATGTAGCGTGAGTTCAAGCCACACCTCGCTTATTGGATTCTGGGAGCGAACAAGGACAAAATGACAGAGCAGTGCTCGCCCCTCAGATAACCATGTCACAGACCTTAATTCATGTCATTAGTCAAAGAATATTAAATAAACGGATCGGAGATAATGCCTTTGCAAACACAATAAGAGAACAAACTTCTATGTGCGTGTAAATCCATCACTTATTTGCCACAAAGGAATGTAATTATCGTTTGGAATGATTCTTTTTTCTTTTTTTTTACTAGATATTCACAAAGAGAAATGATAAATAGAGATAATTAGTCCAAAGGATCAGTGAAAGTGCTGCAAGAAATAAGAAATCCCAGTCAAACCCAGGGGTTTAAAAGTGTGTGCATGTGTAGAGAGCCATACCAGTGACTACTTTCTTTTTTTTCTTTAGCGGTGTGTTAACTGAGACTGACTTTAACCGGGTCAAACCTGAACTGAAGGTTAAATGAACATGTAATGTGTAACCACTCGGAGAAGAGGAACAAAGAAGGGAGAGGAAAATGAGAGGACCAGAACAAAACGACTTTTAGAAATAATGTGCTCAAGAGCGTCCTCGGCCTTCAGTTATCAGGCCTGAGGTCGGCTCGCCCAAACATTCGCTGTCTGCCTGCCTGTGTGCCTCCGCCAGAGAAACGTATGGAGAACCGCCATTAGCTGGAGTAGATCTGGGTCCCAATCACACGCATGATCTCCTTCTGCACCTTAGGCTCCTGGGTGTTGATGTTGGCGTCTCCTACTTGGCCATCCTCATACCTGCACATTTACAGTAGATGATTTGACATGTGGTTTCAACTTTTCATCAATAGCTGCTTAAGGGTGCTTTCAAAAGCCAACATTCAGTCTGTTTTAAACAAACACTGGTGCGGTTTGGTTGGGCAGTTGTGAACTCAGTAATCGTACTCTGGTGCGGACTAAAACAAACGGTCCGAGACCACTTGCGAGAGGTGGTCTCGGACCATTCGTACGAATGGACGTACGGATAACCCGGAAACATAATTCCTCAGGCCATGGCTCTCGCCGGCGCAGAGGCATAAACACTTTGACAGCAATATATCAAAGTCTGCGATTCCCGGCATAGAAGTGGCAGGTCACGAAACGAAAAAGATGAATTTGTCCCTCAGCAAATATATGTTTTTATTTGGTCCGCTTTAATTTGCGCACTGTGAAACCAAACCAGACTAAACAGAAAACAAACAAGACTAGACAAATGGACTATGGCTTGTGAAAGCCCTCTTGCTCATTCCCTCAATTTTTCTGCTACTTGGTGGTATAATGGCCCCGGTAAAGATAAACCGCTTTAGTTTATTGTAATCTCCTCAGCAAGACATAACACTGATGATAAAAAAGGTAATATTTCCATAAACAAACAAGCCTCTGTGAGTTGCTGTCTTCTGGGAAAGCTAGTGAATTACAGCAATTTTAGAAGAGGCATTGTTAGGTCTGACGCAACAGATCTTCCTGTTTTTATTCTAATCTCATCAACATTTCTTCAAGCTGAAAAAACACAACCATACGCCGAGCACAAGGTCAGAATTGAATTATATTTAGCTGTGATTTAAATTTGATTGCAGGCCATCTCAAATCTAATTTCCGACTCAGAAGACAGCAGTGGACACGATAATAGACTTTGCCATCTGGTGAATGCCCGTGTCCAAAGCCCTAACACCGGCAGCCAGCGTGGATGCCATGTGTTATTTGCTGAGCGACAAAACACAGTTTTAAACATCATATTGAAAGGCTATGATCTGAGAGGAACCCAGTTGAGTGGAGCGGTAACACCACTCAACCATCATTTATTCACTGCTTATTTAAAATGATGATGAAGGAAAGCTGCAGCATATACTACCACATTCTTCATTAAATCACCTTCATCATGTGCGGTTTAGCAGGAAAAAAACAAGCAACCGGAGTGATGAACTATGCATTTTAAGTGTGATGATCATTTGTAATATTTGCTGCCTGGCTGCTATGCCAACTATTTTGGTAATTATGCATTCATTCGGTAAAAGTGTTAGTAATACTTACACAAAAAAGAAGCGAGTACAGACGTGGTCGGATACTGGACACACCCAGATGTTACCATGTTTCTGCAGATCCTTAGATGTGATAACTGTTGAAGAGAGAGAGAAGCAGGCTTCACCACAAAATGAGTGCTTATTCTATCATTATTATTATTATTGGTTGTAGTACTTTAGTGGTGTTGCTGTTACACAAGATGCACAACAGCTTAAGGGCTTTAACTCCCGTTATTATCTGAACTGATGCACATTATTTCTTTTGTTTATCTTTAATTATTTTCTCCTATTATGATGATGATGATGATGATGATGATCATATTATGATAATTGCTATGACTTCTTTTTTTCAAACGGCACATTAATACAGTAGTCACATTACCCGGTTTTATTTAGATTTTAATGATCTAACTTAATGGCATTCTCTTCCCATTTTGCTTTTCTTCTGTAAATGCTTTCCGAGTTTGATAAAGGATTTACTAAAATGTGTGCATTAGGTCATTACTTTAATAATTAGTTCATTTATATAATATCATTCTTTATATTTTTGTTTTCTTATTTAAATGTGTATTCATTTCGAGACAGAAACACATCAAAGTGTATTGATCGAATATACTAACAACATATACACTATTATCTCAGCTTTAACACATATGATACCTTCTGCTTGTGATTACCTTCACACAGAGCGATGCAGTTCAGATTTCGACTCTGAAGAAACCTTGATTGTATTGGACGGCTCTATTGAAAAAAAGAGACGACAGTTAAGTCCCGCCAAGCTGCGACAGTAAACACCATGACCTCACTGAGCTGATGACGGTATCCATGGTAACACTGGGAATGACAAACACAGAAACTGCACAGAGTAATAGTGATTGTAGATGATAGTAATGTAATAGTCACAACTAGGGCACCGTGAATGCAGGAAACATTTGAACTCGGTATACAAAACATTCTAAAGTATGTTTATTTTTATGTGCATACTTTGTGCAGGATTCACAGTGGCCAACTATATTTTAAAAAAAATATATGGTATATCTTTATTTGTAATATGTCCCGTTCCCTCACCTGTGGTATGGTGTTCATGCGGTTGTAACGCTGCACCAGTTCATCTTTGGTGGGCATGCGGTGCTGTCCTTTCCCCATTCCTGCAAGAAGCAGCACACAGAGAGCAAACAACCCTGAGTCAGAACGACCTTACCTCGAGTCACTCAAGCTGTGAAATAACCTTCCTCTATTGGTCTTGAGCTCCTTGTACAGAGAAATTATTACCCACAGTGCTAACCTTCATATGAAGGTTGGTCCAAAATACTACTGAATATTATCGACACAACAAGGTGATACAGCAAGCAAGCACCGCCAATATCAAAACTGCGTGCTTTAGATTTTACCATTAGTTCTGATAAGTATTTATTGGTTTTGATTGAGCAAGAACAGAGTAAGCCAAATGGATATAATGCCAGCAGCTGTTGCATTTATTTGCAGCTCGGAATAATTAATTCCACACCATCCTTAAAACTTGGAAACAATTGCTTAGGGGCTTGTTAATAATCCAAACAGGAAGGCCCCTTCGGCAACCTGCTGACCTCTTGTCCACGTGATCGGCACCAAATCCACAGTGGAACCTCAAAAACCAACCTATGAATATGTGTTTCAGTGAAAATACACAAGGGGAAGTCAGGTAAGGACTTAAATGTCTCTTCACCCCCACCCCATGAAAAGAAAATAATATAAAAAAAGCCAACAAAGTACAAAATATCACACACAGATCCACTGACAGCTCCATTTCACACAGCCACAACGTAATGTATGGTATGGTATAGGCGGCACACAAGCTCAGAGAAAAAAAAGGCCCAAGGCCCAGCACCCCAATACGGACACACAACACAGAGCAGCACAATAGGATAGCATGGAAAGCTCCCGCAATGTGAAAATGAAGTGCTCCAGGATGATAATCAGGCCATGTTACACACATAGAGCAGTCAACATGGTGGAATAAAAGGGAGAAAGGGGGGCCGGAGGAGGGCTGAGTGGGGAGGAATGAGCCGTTCCTACCTGAGTATCCAAAAGATATGCTGGAGATGGGGCTCAGATAGATGCCCTTTCCATACGCTGCCCCATGCAGCTTGGGTTTGAAAAGAGCAGGAAGGAAGGAAGGGTCACTGAGCAGTTGCACAGGACAACCTCACACCCACACAAATGTACTCACACATACAGTGCAATACATACTAGTCCTAGTGTAGTTAAATCAAAGGAAAGCATGTATAAGTCAGTGTATTATATGTTTCTGTGACAGTTTATCTGGCAAACACCAGCAACCAAGCACACACACACGTGAATATCCAAAGACAGCGGATCGCAAAGAGCCAAAGACAAAAAAAAAGATAGTTTTATTATTCCAGTGATCTGAAACAACACCTAGGACCCACACAATCACACCTTTAAACTGCCAACGCATTTTCTCCTCACAACATAACGTAGTCTGGAGAAGATCACGTGATGCTCTTGAGTTTTGTGAATGAAATCTGTGTGTGAAATATTCAGATATTCAAGCAATGCTGACGTGAGAAATGAGGCCATGTATGCTGGCTTGAAGGTAAAGATGGTATGAGATATGAGGATGACTGATAATGATGTTGAGCCTCCACACAAGAATGTCCAGAATGAGGGAAACAGAAAGGACCAACAGGTGTAAGATGGACAAGTGTTCATACGCCACAGTGGAACCAGAGGAAGAACAAAGAGCAACTTGATAGTTTGGGAATGAAATGTGAGGGAGATGGAGGTCAGGACGTTGGAACGTCTGGAAGAAATCAAAAGGAACAATAGACAAGAGGTTTTGTGTGATGGTTGGAGCTGGAGGGCAGACATGCTCAGTCCTCCCATGAAACACAGTGACAGAGGAAGGCGGGGTGTCAATGCTCAAGGTGAGACGGAGAGGAGAAAGAGGAGGCGGATGAGCACTGAGGCGAGATCAAAGATGGAGAGTTCAAAAAAGTTGGAGAACAAAAGAAGGCATAAATGAAACGCATCAGCATGATAGAGCAATCACGGCCGACGTGAACGTCTCAAAGATCCTTGAGATTTCACATTTAATTGTTTTTCATCTATTCTCGAGACGTGCCGGTGTATCTCCGAGCAGTCATTATCTGCCGTATTGTGCAAATTAGACAATCCTGCGCTCTCCAGTGCTCGCTTCTTGATCTTTTTTTCTTTTTTTTTTTATTATTATACAACAACCTTGGCATAACAATATAAAGATCCAGATGGATGCAGACCTGAGTAAAACCGGAATACACTTGGAAGAAAAGTATGGTTTTGCCTTGAAACTTTATGGTCCTGATTTGGTCACTTGTACCCATTTGGTATCAACTGAGTTTAAATGAGGCTACTGTTTGACCCATAATGAGTGGTGCCAGTTACTGACCTTTTACGGAAGCCCTCCTCATTCACCCACAGGAAGTCTATACTCACTACCATGGAGCTTGTCCTTCGCATCCTTCAGCTTCAGACCTAGTCTACTCTGTGCTCTATGTGGTTAACCCCAACAGGGCACACAGGAAGCCTCCCGACATCACAGCCGACACCACGGCCTCTTCCCTTTGTCCCACAAAGGGAAGAGACGTGCTGTCCGCTGCTGTCGGCGGCGGCAGCAGAAAAGCCGCCGACATCGGCCGGGAGAATCTCCACAGTGTGCCCCGCTCGCTAAAATGCCAATCGCAAAGCCGACGTAAGGGAAGCTGGCATCCATTAACTGCAAAAATGAATCAGCCGGACAGCGAGCCTGCTCTGTCAGAGAGCAGGTTCACTGTCCGAGAGGGAGATGCATCGTAAATTCCAGCCAACTGCCAGGTTTACAGTACGTACCTGCAGTTTGGTATAAGAGGCATTGACTAGTCCATTTCTCAGAACAGAGTGCCAGTTCTCTATATGGGAACCACTAGAGCAAGTGTAGAGAGAGGGAGAGATGAGAAAGAAGAGATGACACAAAGTGCTGCGTGACTATAAACAGCGTGCGCAACCACTGATGTGTAGTGGGCCGGATCCATGCTGTTCAAAATAACACTGTGGCGCATTTTGCCTGAGGAAAGGATTATTTCATTTATTATTATATTACTTACTGTATTTGAAAATGTCATGACTTATTACTGTAGAGAAAATCAATGAAAGTTGTTACATTACCTTTACAGCTTTTTACTTTCTATTATTACATAAGTATTTTGTAAAAACCTACAATTAGAAATTCATGAAGAGAGAAGATTCAAGCTCTCCTGCCCACCACAAAGAGCTTCTGTAGTCGTCTATTTATACAATTTGTGCAAGGACGTTTAGGGACATTCTGTTACATCATCATAGTACTCCAAATTTATATCATTTAATACTAAAAAAAAAAGTATTAACAGATGAAGATCAAAGATGACAACCCATCACTGCAGCACAGGATGGGTTTTTTGTCTCCCAGCGCAGGTATCTGGACTGTCTTAAAATAAAATACAACAGGAACAGAGAGCGGTGTCATGGGTGCTGTTATTTTTAACTAGCGTTGAAGCAGTATCAAGTTCTTGTTCCAACAGTCTAATAAATAAAACAGGGAAAAGTTATTTATTTCACGTATCAGCCGTTGAAGGATTCCCTCCTAAATCTTGCCGTTTGTCATTAAACTGACTCTGAACATGTATTTATATTTTCTATGTTTCTATTTATATCAATATAAAATGATGGCAGCCAAGCTGACATACAAATTTGGCATTTCCTGTTCAGAATGATCAAATCTGTAGTATTAACCAGCATAAAGAGAGACTGTTAGCACTGCTCATGTGCCCAGATGGGCCGCGTGTATCTAAAATATTCAGCAAAGCCCCATCTGCTACAGTACAAATCTCGATCTCACAGATAGTGCTTGGCTCCATGTGCTGGCTTAGCGAGGTGGTTTCTCCGTCCAAGAGAACGGTCGCCGCTCTGTGCTGTTGTTTGTTACGGTTCCATAAAAATCTGCTATAGAGCGGCTCCTCCATCCGCAACAAAATGACCAGGTGTTACACACGAGACGTGTTCATGTTTGACAGTGTGCCCTGCTGTAATGCTAAATTATGCATGCATTTTAGTGACTATGCTTGATTTGAGATCAATTATTTACAGCGAGTGATTTCTCACATTATATTTGCCCAACAGCCAGAAGCTTAACAGTATAATAACTACAAATTATTCTCTGATATTTTATAATGATTTTAACTCTATAACTGTAGCGTTACAAGCTATAAGCTTCGAAGTAGTCATTCGATGAAAACATAAGGAGTTTCGACTGTATGAATGCTGTGTCAGCTAATGAGAGGAGCAAAGTGGACTCACTGGAAGGCGAAGGTGCTGCCATAAAGCTTCTTGGCAGTGCGAAAACGAGCCTCCTTGGCCGGGGGGCTGCTGAGCAGCAGGAACTGGTGGGAGGTGTGCATGAATTTCAGTTGCTATCACAATGAGATCATAAGGGACGAGTGAGAGCGAGAGAGAGAGAGAGAGACAAACAGACAGATAGAGAGTGAGTATGAACCATTTAAATGACATAATGTAGCAGTAATAAGAAACTAATTTGATATAGGACACTTGAGGCGATGTCATTCTGCTTCCCTACCCTACTCAGAGGCAGCTTGACGATATGAGACCTGTTACTGGAAATAATCCTGCGAAATAGACAGAGAGAAGATCGAAACATGAATGAAATAAGGTGAGACAGAATTGAATGGAGACATATCATGCTCATTTCCAGGTTGTATTTTAGGTTTCTACTAAAACATGTTTACATGCTTTAATGTTCAAAAACGCATTATTTTTCTCCTACTGTCTGTCTGAATATACCTGTATTCACCCTCTGTCTGAAACGCTCTGTTTTAGTGCCTGTCTCTTTAAGATCCTCTCCCGAAAAAGCCCAGTCTGCTCTGATTGGCTTGCGGGAAAATTTGGTGCACCTTTACAAAGGTAGTTCTCAAGCCAATATATTTTAATGAGCCTGCATGTGATATGTGAGGAAGGGGAGTCAAATCGGATTGGCTTGTTGAATCACATGTTTTCTGATCTAGGCAGCCCACAAAAAAACTGACCGGGTGGTCTTATTTCACAGTTTGTGGGTTGGTAGACACTCCAGATACCTAAATGTATGTACACAAGCAATGAAAGGGATTTTTTTCATTATATGTGCCATTTAAAGTACTAGACATTGGGCTACCACTTTGCTTGAACCACAATAGGCCTTTTTCACAGCAGGCATTTTGACTTGTCAAAATAGGAAAAGCACTACTAATAACCAGTCTATTCAAGTGTCCCAGAAAGCCATGACAGTGTGACAATTAATTTAACCGTCATTACATTACATTACATTTACAGCTGCGATTTTCCTGCTGTGAAATGTCAAAATATCTTCCATGAAAAAGGTTTATTGGCATAAGCCCATCAGCAGGAGTTTGATATTTGTGTTGTCACGATACTGACATTTCTAACTTTGACGCAATACCTTGAAAAATATTGATATTCGATAGCATTGTCGATACCAAGGGGAAAAATTGCCAAAACATTGATAGCATAAAATTTTAGATTTTTTTTTTAAAGACGAATAGCGGTGTTTGTGTTTACTCGTTGTCGGAGAGAAAAGAGAGCAGAAAGTGCAGCTGATATCCGTGTATTTATACTGTCGAAAATGACTATTGAAACCGTTTCAAATCTTCAGTATCCATATGTATTGATACTTCGATATTTTTGACAACACTTTTTGATATGTTCTCTACTGATACGTCGTGCTGTATATTATTTTCTAAAATGAATTCAACATGCAAAGCAGAGTGAAACCCATTTTCCAAACAGATTCTCTCTACTCACCACTGTAGCAGGGGGTGGGCCAAAGGGTCAAGTTTGTCCATCTGTTTCTTGATCTCTAGATATGAGCCCTGAAAAAAACAAAACACACAAGCATGTGTTGTTTTCAGTTTTTTTTTGTTTTTTTTTTCCAAAGCCAAATGAGCCAGTGTTCGGATCTAGACATATTGTGTATTTTATACACAGTACAGATGCCGTCAAGCCACAGTTGGTAAACAAACAATAGAAACCAGAGTGATAGAGAAGATAAGCTAAGCAGTTACAACTGTCACTCTGATAAACAAAGACCCCACCCATGCTGCTCAAGGACTGTGCAATGGACATTTTCAGTCATGGGGTGGACATAGAGTGATGTTCTAATATGAACTAAAGAACCTTATTATATCTTAAACATTATATATTAAAACTAACTGTAGCCTAGATCCCTTTTTTCCCTCCCATCTCTTCCTTGTACCTGGGTCATTTCCCGAATGGACATGACGCTGTCCAATGCTTTCTGCAGTCTCTCATAATTCTTCTTCTGTGTTCATCGGTTGAGCCAAACATCCATTGTATGCAATGAGAGAGGGAACAACATACAGACATCTAAAATCACTTGTAGAGGTAAAAGTTTGCTATTCTAAATTCTTCCTATACATTTTATAAAAAAGAAAATTGCACTCATTGCACTATACAAAGATGCAACTAGTAATATATAATAAGTTACATAAGTTACATAACATCATTCATTTATTTTGTGGATAACTACAATAATATTTTCTAGTTTTGTTCCGACAGCAGAAGTGGTTTTAATAGAGCAGGCGTTGTGTTTCACAAATGGATATCATCATCTCGGAATGAAATTTGTGTATTGATTTAGTTGGTAATCATGATTTTAGTAGTGAGGATGCTGACCTTTGGGTTGAAGGCCAGAGTCTTGGGGTCATTGGGGTCAACAACTGATGGGTAGGGCTCAAAGATGATGCTCTTACGGGGAGACTCGAGAGCAGCTCGACACATAGCCACAAGTAGGTCCACCACCTGCGGAGAGAGGGATTTTACATTTACATTTTCTTCCTTTGTGTGAAGCTGTTATCGACTGATTCTAATGCTTTTATCGAGTAGTGAGCTACAACAGAAAAACCTGCCTCAGTTCCAATAACACATATAAACTACAACTAATCAGAAATCATTATTATAGTCAAACACGTGCCAGTGTTTGATGCTTGTGTTTTGTTTGTCTTACATATATGTTACGCTTTTATTCATTAATCTAATATAAGAAATAAGAATAAATTACTGCAGGAAAAAAAATACAAATAATCTGAATTATATCATATACTATCTGTTGTGTTGTTGTCACCTCTGCTCCGGTGGCCACTTCCTCTGCAGCTCCGGACATCACACCCAGAGTGTAGAAGGAGAACACACACAGCTCCCTGGTGCACACAGCCGGCTAGATAAACGCACACACACACACAGACAAAGAGGGATGATTATACACTCGTTTCAAAGTGCACTGCATATCTACACAAAAACAAGTACACTCATGCACACACATACAGACACACGCTCTTGTTCTCACTCTTTATCTTGCTCCCTCACTACTACAATTGTGGAAAATCCATTAACAAGGTCACATTACTAATAGAGAGAGAAAACATCACGAACATGCTATTCATGACTTTTCTTTTTAACCGTTATGTATTTTTAAATCTATTCTGTATGTTTCTCTTTCTCATCTCCGATACCTTCAGCATGGATCCGTTCTGAAAGACGTGCTGCTCGTCGCACACCACGCAGTACTCGTTGAGCGTAGGGATCCTCTGCTCTGAGTACTTCATTATCTGTTTGGAGAGAAGTTGTGTTCCCAGTTATCACTCCCACCTGAAGGACTGCCATATAAAGGCCAGTTTGGCAGCAGAAATGTCACTGCAGTTACTAGTTAGACTGGCTCAACCTGTTATGCGACACAACAATGTAATGTGGGCCCCACCCTTTATCACTGCCAGCTACCAGCAGATAGCTCAAATCTCTGTGAGGTCTAACCTGCACTAAGAAGCCATACTCCAAGGTAGGGATGTTCTTGCAGTGGCCGCCCGCCTGGGATGAGAAAAACAATTCAATCAGCTGCCTCGTGGTAATCTGCGCAGGGGCCCTGGCCGCCGGGACAGCCACAGTCTGATGAGTCAAGTGAAGACAAAGCATTATGGGAAACGGCGCAGCAGCCATGTTACGGTAGGGGTAAGGAAAGGCTCAGGTGGGAACAGTGCAGGTGGCGGGTGACTGAGAAGAGGGTCAGAGTGGATCATCACAGTGGATTAAAACAGAAATATACATCACAATAGCATGAGTTTATACATCAGCAGTGTTACAAATGTAAGGAGTGTAAAGTTTAGAGCCTCAGAGTTGTGACAAAAACACTACGACCACAACTTGACATGTGAGTGAGACACGGTAAAGACGAATAAGTGGGAGGACAGTGGCACTTTGTTAATTAAAACCGAAAGGTATCTGACTCCAAACCTAAAAGATGCACGGGTGCCGATTTGTTCAGACTGGCACTGACCTGGCTGTTTGGCGGATAGCTGAAGAGCTCCCCTTTGGGGTTCTTCATGGTACATGAGATAGAGCGGTTCATCAGGCGGGTCACTCTCAGCTCAGGGACGCTCAGCTTCCCTTTTAAAACTGTGTCTTGGATCAGAGGAAAACTCGGAGACCTAGAAAAAAAAGCAAGAAGCAATTCATGCGCATCACTTCATCAGGCATTTTTACGATGAGAAAATCATAATGTCATTGTGCGTGTCTTTGTAGAAATGACATAGGGGAGGATTTGGCTTCAAAGGCCAAATCAGAGATTTCAGAACGTATTTGTGTCATGTTGCTTTGAGTAAAATATTAAAGAGGACATATTATGCTTTTATGCTTTTTCTCTTTCCTTTAGTGTTATATAGTTTTTTGTACATGTAAAAGGTCTGCAAAGTTACAAAGCCCAAAGTCCACGCCAAAGGGAGTTATTCTCCCACACAGAAACGCTGCTCCTGAACTGTCTGAGACGCCTCACTTTATGTCCCGCCTTTCATCTGGTAACGTGGTGATGTCACCAAGTAAAACATTTTCAGAATACCTGCCTAGCGGCTAGTTTGGCACGCCCTCAAACAAAGCTAGTTATAACGGAGCTGGAGCGGAGTCCGAAGAGTTTGGTTCGGTTGACCAATCACAACAGAGTGAGCCAGCTGACCAATCAGAGCAGACCGGGCTTTTTGAGAGGGCGAGGCAGGAGCTCAAACAGAGCATTTCAGACAAGAGGGTGAAAAGAGGTGTTGCAGCACAGCCAGTATGAGAAAAATAAAGCGTTTTTTGAGCATTAAAGTATGTAAACATGTTCTAGTAGAAACCCAAAATATAAGTATGAACCTGAAAAAGAGCATAATAGGTCCTCTTTAAATATCAATGACATCATTTGCAACATCTCCTCAGCTGTAATCTTGCATGGTAAGACTGCAATGTGTTAACATAGTCAGTACCTGGGTAATTTTATAGCGACACGTGTTAAAGAAACTTACACTACTACTTCTACTAGCTCTGACAACTGAAATCAGTTTGGGCAGTAGCTCAAGTCACTACCTGTTAATATACGAGAACCAGTGTTCACTTCCACCATCACTCCAGCTACATTATCCATGTACACTCTTGACTTGAGAACTCCTGTCACGTTGTGAGGATGTCAAGACAGCCTAGTAGTTAGCGAGGCTGACCTCCATCGAGTGGGCCGAGACTCAATCCCTGTGCACCCATAACTGTCAAAGCATCGCGGAATAAGACAAGAGGCCAAGAAGGGTACTTCCTTTTCCCTTGGGAAATCAAATTTTGAGTCGAAGTCAATCCGAAACATGCAGTGTCAGAGATTCCTTTTCCCTGCTTGTCTTCTTTTGCTACAGTTCATCTTGCACAGACAAAACCTTGTCAAAGTATTTCCATCACTATCCTCCAATAGCAATATCCAGTCTTGGGAAAATAGCTCACGTGTATGTAAGTAAGTAAATGTATTCATATAGCACGTTTCTAGATCAGACATCACAAAGTGCTTCACAAAAGAACGAAGGAGAAAGACAAAAGAAAGACATGAAATAGAGACACAATGTGGAAGTAATAAATACGTCTCCAGAATGAGGAGTTCAGAACATTTTGTGCCGAGGTACAGAATGAATCTCTGAAGTTTAGGCGTGAGCTATATACTGTTGTAATTCTTTAGAATTAAAAGTCCAATAATACGCTATAATATGCTGTTTCTGAATGATAATTAACAACCATTTGGAAATGGATAAACTTAATCTACGACCTTCTGTTACTTCCTAAAAACGTTTGTGACAACTGAAGAAAGCAGAATTTTCTTCTAAAAATAGCTTTCACTTGAGTTACAGGAACACTTTCAAATATCTGTCTACCATGGGAAAAGAATGCAAGAACATACTGCAAATGTTGTGCCAAAATAACACCAAAATAGCCTGATTGTTTTCTGTATTTGAGGTTAATTCATCTGTGCTTTTCTACTTGACTGATTGTCCTATTTTCACTGTTTTCAAGTGCAATCAGGACGATAACTAATGTAACCGTGTTTTGTAAACATCAGCATCCAAACCAAGCATCACAATCACAGTATAACTGAGCTCCATTGTTGTATTATCACTGGCCAAAATTTTGGTTTAAAAATGTTTTTGATTTATTGGAGTGCCAGGAGAGTGCTGCAGGAATGAGCAATAAAACCTGGAAATTAGTTAACATATTAGCACTTCCAGTTCCCTCGTCTTGAAGTCAATGGGTTTTTTTTGAATGGGCTTTTGGTTAGAAGCCTGAAATAAGGTCTGTGGTTAACAGAAGCTGAAGAGATTTCAACGTTTTGTTCTGTGTCATAAAATACGTCAGCTGAAGCTTCTAGGTGTCTTAAAAAAGGCGGTTGCTAACAAGTGGCTAAATGAGACTACTAAACGTCCTCATGCCGAACACCAGTCCGCCTTCAGTTTAGTGGTGGTGACGTGAAGTCGTGCGACCGTGATGTAGCTCGTTTATAGCCTAGTGTTAGCTTTTTACTTCTGGCGATTGCAGATACGCTTCAAAAATCATAACAGTGGTGTTCATTTGTGAAGATTATCTTGCTGAACAAAATGTGTAAGTATCATAAACGTTTGTTTGCCACAGAGCTTATTTTCTGCAGTAATCCATAACCCAATGGAACAATCCAATTGGCTGTCTGTTGAGGGAACCAGGGCGATGCTAATTTCCTGGTTGGCCCATAAAAACACATCATCCCAGCATCAGTCTATTACAAGCCTAAAATGTGTAGCATGCTGTATGTTATACAAAGGCATGGTTGAGTAGGTGCACAATGAGAGAGAGAGACCTACTTGGGTATGGGGGAGAAGATGCTCAGCCCGGCGCGGAACTTCTTGATGGTTCCTCCGGCTTTGAACCAGCTGTGCCTCTTCTCCTGCTGGGCCTTGAGGAACTCATTACTGAGGTGCTTCCACTGCTGCGAGGTGAACGTGCTCAGGATCCTGCCATGTTACAAATAAGGAGAGTCAAACAGGAGGATATGTGAGTGAACCTGGCAGATGGTGAATTGCGCTTTAAATCTTGCTGTTGGTGTGCATTATAATTTGGTGTGAGTGGATTAGGCAACCAAAAATCGAAAGATAAATAGTCTATGATTTGTTTTTCTGATGTTGCACATTTGGTTATGCAAAATCTGAGGTTAAAATAATGAAATCTACTGTGTACAATTCCACTATAAAAGATTATAGGTGCTCAATCAACTTACTTTTTGAGCTGTAGGCCCAAGCTGAAGCCTTCTTTATTGGAGGGCTGGAACACTTCTACTGACGGCTCTGAGTAAAGATGACTAATATTATTACACAGTGCACAGATACACACAGCCTCTTTTCTTTCACTCTCCCTCTCGTGTAGCACATATTGTACTCACCTCCTACGCTCAGTGAGTGGCACAAATACCTAAAGTCCCTCCCAGAAAACCAACATCCACACTGACTGATCTTTACTCACCAGGTCCATCGAGGTACTGAGAAAGAGAAAAGCGCAGTCTCAGAATAATGGGCTCTGTTCTGATAACTTTCCAAGCTGTTGCAACCTCCTCCTGAGTCAGACACACACACACATACACACATACACACAAATATACAGAGTTAGCATCCTAATTAGGGCCATTTCTCATTACATGAATAAATTATGAGCACACGATGCATTATAAATGATGTGTTACTTTGCAAAATGTCAACGTTGGAATAGTAATGGGCAAGGGAGGAGGAGGAGGTGTGTGTGCGGAGAGAGAAGAATGCTGACTCACATCTAAGAAACCGATGTTAATATGAAGATCGATGTCCACGTCATCAATGGTTCCATACTCCCTGTTCGGAGACACAACAATAGATACAGGTCATTTATCATAAGTAATGGGATGCATTACACTCCAACCCTTTCAACTGATTATCCCTTGAGGGAGAAAATAGGGGTTATTTTTTCCTATTTTGCCAGACAGTGCCGAGTTAAAGGTTCCCTATACCATATTCAGAGCATTAATATTGCATCAACTATTAGCTATGTAAAGATATAGAGGAGTAATTTCTACCTGAGCAGAAAATGAAGTCGCTCTCCCTTTGTGTGTGTTGTAATCCGAGCTTTGCCTTGCTTTGTTGATGTAGCCGGACCAGCCGTGTGCCTTTTTAGTGCATGTGAGCGTGCCCCACTGGCTAGCTCATGCTGGCCGCTCTGCACTGCACTCATACAGCAGTTATCACTGATAATGCCATCCCAACCAATGACACTATTGCGGAAGTGTAGCGCCCACCCTCCTTGTTGCTGTTGTTTGCACCGTTAGCGCTGTTAGTAGCCTACCGTTAGCTGCGAGCCAGCTCCTCAGCTGTCGCCATGTTGAGAGCTGTGTGGAGGCACTAGATATGCTCTGAAGTTTGTATTGAGCACCTTTAAAATGAATACATAATAGCTTTGAATTGTGCCTGTGTACATTTTTTTTTTCAAAATAGATCTCTAAACATTCTACAAGTCATTTTCAATGGAAGCACAGAAATCTACAAACTGACAGCCGACACTTGTAGCTACGTGACACGCTACAAATAAAATTGAGCTGGTCTCAACTTTTTTCAGTGCTCCAATGATGCAGTGAAGCATCACCCAATTTTTGTTTCCATCTGTTACGTTCCAGCTAATAAAAAAAAAGGCCGTTAGCCAGTTCCCAGTGCTATTTAACGACACAACAACCCCAACAAACACTTTAACGCCCACTCGCCGACAATGTAGCTGGTCACGCTGGCCATTTTGTTGCTTTTGTTGCTCGTAGTGTGAACACAGCACAACAGTTGTGTGTGTTTCTGTGTATCGGTGTTGTACCTAACAGAGACAGCACTGTCAGTGTAGATGTCTTTTACTGCCTCAATATCTGCATCCAGTTGAGGGTGGCGGTACAGGTCAGCAGCGCAGCTCCCCTGTAACAAGCATAACACTGGTCACAATTACAGCACAAGACACGCTACAGTGGTTTTGTCTGACGTAACCCCACAGCCCTCTCAGATGAACTCAAGCACCCTTACAGTGACACCACCCGTCATGTTAACATCACTGTAAATGTGCCATTGTTAGCCAAAAGGCTATTTTTCAACTGTTGTCCCTTGGCCAAATGTTAAAATAGCCATTAAAACAACAACAATTAACACAAAATGTAAAAATTTGAAACGGATAATCAGAACATGGACAGCTGAACAGGATGAAAAGCTTAGAGGAGTAAAGCAAGCATCATGCAAAGTAGGAAATGTAAAAAATGCAGGTAACCAATACAAAACAATGTTAACATAATATCACATTACATTACTAAGACAGGTAAAACCAGAAGGGCTTTTTGTCTGACAAACACAGACAGAAAGCCAAGCAAATGTGAGCAGACAATGCAAGATCCAGTTGCTTTTCTTTTGTTTTATGATTATATGCAAAGAGTCGCTCTGTCGTATATTTAATGGAGGGATGTTCCAAAACTATAAACAACAACTAAATCTTCCTCTTATTCTAGATCTGGTTAATCTCTCCCCAACATGTTTCTGGAAGATGAATGTGGTAAATGGAGGAGGTGCTAAGCCATAAAGAATTTTGAATATTAAATAAGCATTGTGAAATTTAATAAGATTCCCCTAGCAAAGGAGACCATTTTCATATCATCACCACAGGAAGTACATGTGCATTACAGTAATAATGGCAGCTTTTAGGTTTATTGTCCAGGATCTAGAGAGCTTGTTTATACACAGATTGTACAGGCTTTAGTATTGTATCAATGGTAAGAGAACAAGTGGTTATACAGTATGTTTACAGTATATGTGAGAGAATAACAGAATGGAAATAAATCTTAGTCGCTTCAAATTTGAATTTTAAGGTGATTTTAAATTGGATGTTATTTAAGACAATGTATTATATAAAAGTGGATATTGTTAGAATACTGTTTAATGTTTCTATTCCAACCATTTATTCATTCTAATTACCTCACTATTTGAACGGTTTATTCATTATTTTTAGCTATCTATTTCAACCATCTATCCATTGCTTTTAGCTATCTATTCATACTCTCTGCTCACTTACTAACTAGTTTTTTTTAACCCACTCTTAATCGCAACACATACTGTAGCTGACTCCATATGAAAACATTTTTTTAATCAAATTAATTTCCTCCTTTTTTTTCAAATCAGCTCAGCTACTCAGTCTGTCACTTCTTCAACCACACTCCAGACCAGAGTCTCATGGCATTTGCTCATCATGAAAAGATGACATGACATGTTCCATTTAGTCAGCCTTTCCTAGCTCTGATCCGACATCAAGCACATCTTACATTTGCAATAAATTCTGAGAGTTACATAATGTGACATTTGATAAAGAGGAAGAAACAAAGAATTTCATTCAGGAAATAATTTGTACATTTCTTAAAACTGTATGCATGCATTTTTTGGCATTTCACATCCTGTGATTTAGTACGTTCTGTGATTACATCAGCACCTGGTTCCTCCATGACTAGCATTTTCAAATATTAATAACTATAGTTTACCTAAGTCTGTCATATGTGTTCCTAGCGTCTAGACTTGAAGTCAGACTCTCGTCTCCTCAGCTCTGAGTGTGTAGAACAGATCCTACACTTTCATCCTTATCTTCACTACGGTGCTTTCATGTTCTCTGACTGCATAGCAATGAGCTTTAAGTCCCAGACTGGATTTACATTTCAATCACTAGGCTTGGAAGATAGCAGTAAAAAAAAAGGATGGTGAACAGATTAAGATCTTATATGGAAGTGAAGCACTGAACTTTACAAGATGAGATGATACATTAAATGGGGGCCACGGAAATGAATTTGACAGTGTTGCTTGGGATTGATACTTAAAGTGGCAGTCTCAAAGATTTTCATTTAAATTAATGTCTGTTAAGTCACTATCTATCGCTGAACGAGGTAACACAATGGTGATTGAGTCGATGGCCTACTGATGAAAGTATTGCAATATTTATATATTGGCAGTATTACAAACTGGGTGACTGTGATGACATTCTTAAAGGAACAGTGTGTAACATTTCTGGGGATCTATTAGCAGAAATGGAATATAATATTCATAACTATGTTTTCATTAGTGAATAATCACCTGAAACTAAGAATCAGTGTGTTTTCGTTAGCTTAGAATGAGCTCTTCATATCTACATAGGGAGCAGGTCCTCTTTTGCGTTTTTACGTCTCCTGAAGGCCACCGTAGTTCTCCGACACGCTTGTGAAACTGCAATAAGTTGAGCCGCCGAGTGCAAAACCGCGGTACCGCCAGCCACCGTCGGACTTCCATTGCCCCTAAAGTATTGTTATTATGGTAAAGATGGCCTCTAAGCAAAGTGAGTGGCGTTACCACGGTTTTGCACTAGCCGGCTCACGTTACCGCAGTCGTGGAAAGGGAAGAGTGAGCGGAGGGGTACTCAGTTGGTTGCAATCTGCAACCACACCACTAAATGAAGCCAAATCCTGCACACAATACTGTTTGAGTGAAAAACAATGGAATAATGCTCAGAGTTTAGCAGTCTGGAGTCTCTTTGTTGATACATAAGCTTCAAGTTTTCAGAATTGTGTGCATAGTTCAATTTTTTTGTGTGCATACAATGGAGAAAAACTGTAATAGAGCATTTTTTTTCCCGGGAATGTCAACACCGACACCCAGTTTGTAATACTGCAAATATATAAATATTGCAATACATTCATCAGTAGGCCATTGGCTCAATCACCACTGTGTTACCTCCTTTGGCAATAGTGACTTAATAGACATTTATTTAAATTAAAATCTTCAAGATTGCCACTTTAAGGTTGCACAAGGTGATAGTATTAAACCTGTATTGTACTTTGGTGGTAAATGTCATTTGCTATTTTGCTATTATCAGTTGGCAAAAAGTCTTACTTGAAACCAAGCCCAGAACGCTGTCAAACATTGACATATTCTTACACTTTCATTCTAACTGAATATTCTGCTTCAGATTAATTAAAATGTTTGCCCTGCCAGCAGTGAGACATTAAAATGGAAATGTCAGTCAGCCGGTCCATCTGTTCTGCACTACTAGAGCAAAATATCTGAACAACTATTCACTCAATGCCGTGACATTTGGTCAGAATATTCATAATCCCCCAAATGATTTTGGTGACCCCTGACTTATTATCTGGTGCCAACATCAGGTCAGAAATCCCCTTTGACCAACACCTAGGTCTATAACAATATCTCAAAAACTAGCAGCTGGTTTTCTGTGAAACCTGCAGTGGTTATTCATGGTTAAATGGTCCAATTATTGTGTTTTTTTCGCTGCCTACATATTACAGTGGTAGTGGCACTTACTACACTACTATACTTACTATAAGTTGTAAGTCAGCAAAATACATCCTTTCAAAGCTCTTTTACAGTTTTCTGGGAACTAAAATAATAGTATTTGTAAAACAAAATAATAATAAACTAGTTTGATATTATTGTAATGTGAAATTAAAAAGATAATACTGCTGTCAAGCATCATTATTGAAAAAAAAATGTCATTGTCCTGACAAACCCCAGATTAAACACAGAGATGTAATGTAGGAAGGGTAATACAGTAGCCTCTGCTGTACCTGAATGCCATACAGGAACTGTTCCGACTCGTTCTCCCCATCCGACTCCTCGTCTGTCCAACACTGGCCTTTGATGTCCTGTGGGCCCACACATTGTGAAAAGGCCATTATAGTGGAGCGGAAAGAAATTGCAACCTCTCTCTATCATCCTTTCATCTCACATCCGTTCTCACATCTCCCTATTTAGCCTAACGTTCAAAACAACCGGCTTCAAAACACTGCTTTTTATAGCATCTCAAAGACAGAGACGAAAAGGCGCGATTTATTTCCCAAAGACAGAATATTCTCTGAATTCAGCCTTCAAAAGAATACCCAATATACAATCAGTGATGAGTTGATAAAACTATATATTTCTTTAGAAAAATAACCATAATTTCCAGCAAAACAAATGTATTTAACTTATTTAATATGCTAAGATTAAGCTAATACAATATCTAAATGTCTATGGAAAGTCTGCACTTCTGTCCACAGGAATGTAATTTTATTTAATTCTAAATCTTAAACAAACCATGAATGGATGACAGGGCTTAATCGTATGCAGTGATTATTACGCCAATAGAATCCAAGCTGTCTTACCATTGGGTCTGCTGTTCATAGGGCTCACTCAGACAGGTTTAGGCCTTTGAATACTGCCAACCATTGCAGCGTATTTCCAGGTGGAAGGAACGAGAACAGAAAACCGGAGAGCTTTGGCTGACCACCTCTCTTTCTCGCACTCTTCAGAACAGCAAAACCTGGGAGAAATAGAAATTCAAATTCAGTAACGGAAGAAAACATGAAACAAAGAGGCCATTTCCAGTGATGCCATGCTTTGTAAATGGTGCCCTCCTCCTCTTTTCTTTAAATGGTCTGCACTTCACCTTGCCATGTATCCTAGCAACAGCCATCTCTGCCTCCTTTCAGAGTGGCATTAATCACCGTGGAGAGAATGTGTGGGAGATATGTGCTGTACGTTCAGTACCCAGGATGTCTCCATTTCATTGTTTTGTTTTGCTTTTTTTCCAGGAACTTCATCTATTAATACCAAAGCACTAAAGGTTCGCACACCTTTTATAGACGCACAGTGAATGATGTCAGTGCATTGTTAGACTGACGTCTTTGAATTGCTTAGCAAATAAATGGAAGGAAATCTTTGAAACGCCATGTAATTTCCCGGGTTAGCATATAGAGAGTACATTGTGGGCACATGTTGAGTAAAAAAGAATTTAACATATTAAAATAATGGTTGCCTATAAATGAATAGTTACAGTGGTCATGATGAGGAAAAAAAATATATTTTTTAATTTCTATACGGTTCAGATTTAGAAATAAATTGTGACAAGATCAGAAGAAAAACTGTGAGGGTAAACAACATTGCTGATATAACAGAGGCAGCTACAGCACACTGCATTTCATGGCGGCCCATCACATTTTGTGTCAGACATGTAAACAATGAGCGTGGTGTTCTTTCAACGAGACTCAAAGCTGCGGATGCAGAGATGCATATTCCACACGGCAGCGTCAGAATACAAATTTACAATTTGCATAGTCTGCTGCATGTCAAACCTAAATAATAAAGGATTTCTAACAGCACTGCATCCTGAGATGTGTGCAAACAAAGACTGGATGGCAATGCTTGGCTACAAAAAACATCCAGCATGAAAGCATCTATGCTACATATAGGTCAATATAATTAAATGAACACCAATTAGTCATTTCCTCTTTGTTTACTGGACTGACATAGGACACTACGCTCATCTCCTACCTTAGACTGGGCCATTATCTATACGTCTACACACAAAATGTGTTTTTCCTCTTCCTGATTGTGGATATCTGTCATTTTTCATGTTAAGGTTTGGCTCCTTTCTTGTCTCAGACATCAACTGCATCCTATTAAACAAGGCTCCATCTTCCACTTCAGCTCTTCTCCTTGCATCTATATGTCTGCTGCTCTGCCATGTCCTCAGCCCTGCTAGCATCTAAACCCCCCCACCCTCCCATCGCCCCCCCACTGCTCGCCATTCTCATAGCCTCTGTCGTCTCACATACCAATGGAGTCGCCAGCAAACTGACCCCCCCAGACACACGCACATCCACCGCCATTGTCCCCATTCTGCTTTCTGATCATATTTAACACAAACACGGATGCAGTCAGGCGGATTTTCCCATCCCCCCACGCTCTGCACCCCTACCCCATCCCCATCCACACTTACCTCCACAGAGGATGGAGACTCGGATGCTGTCCTTGCCTCAGCTGCTCCCCCTCTTAAAGGGCACACCTGCCTCTCCCTCTCTCGGAGGCTGTTTTCCACTGAAATGATAGATGACAAGAAGCCCATTAAAATTTTACAGAAACCAGAGCCACGGTTCCCCAATTCTACGGCGTCTGTCTCTCTGTGCTTTGTGGTGTGTGTGTCTGCCAGCAGCAATCCAGCTGGTGTGTGTGTGTGTTTATCTATTGCAGATCTCTGCTGCTGCTACTGCTGTCTTATATTTTGCCTGACAACACTGAGGGGTCTGAGCATGCTCAGTGAGCCCAGGCAAGCCAGTCATGTGACCTGCAGCTGACTGCACTGCTGCTGAGAAGAGGAAAAATGGAGGAAAAATGGCTCTGCTTGTGTATATGCGTCTGTCTGCCTGTGTGTTTGTGTGTGTGTGATTGCATAAGTCAGTGTCTGTTACTTTGCAATCAAGCTTTGAAGGCAGCTTCTGGTTGATATTCAAGAGCTTTCATGTCTTGTCTAAATGTATTTAAAGAAAAAAGAAAGGAAGCATAAATATGCCTATTTGTGCTTTACACATTAGCTGCACTGCATGCTGTATAGATGCAGAAAGGCATAGGCTTAATTGATCTAATATACAAATTACAATAGTGATAGTTGTATTTCAGTAACACTTTCAAAAAATCAATATAACATTACAAAAATATATCGTATATTCTGTATCTATGATACACTGTGTCATTGTGTGCACGTGAGAGACAATGGCCATTAGGCTTTTGAGATAATCAGTCTTTACCCTCATTATCTCAAGGTGTTAGGCCAAGTGTCTCATCAGTGTGTGGCTGTAGTCAGGAGAGGAAGAGAAAACTTAGATCTCTCCAAACATTTATTTGGCACACAATAAGGCAAGATAAAGGACACTGGCCCTGGTGGCACAATATAAATGTGGGGAAACAGTAGTTTGACATCATGCCATAGTTGCTTCGTCAACCACGGTTATACTGCCTGGTACTTCTTGCATATGAATAGGTGTTCCAGGTTAATGAAGAGTTCACTTTAGTAGTAGCCTCAGAACAATCCCCCATCTTCCACCTATAGTGCAACTGTCCCTCGCTGTACATCAGCAGTCAGTGCTTATTATTTCTGGAAAGAGGTGAAAATGCTGATTGCAACTTAAAGGGGAACTACGCCCATTTTTAAAATTCATACATGTTATTCTTATGGTCGAAAACAGTCCAAAACATATTAGTAAACATGAACAACTTTCTCCCAAATCCAAAAACTAGAGTGCTAAAATTCAAACTTGTGATGTCATAGGGTATAAAGTCTGGAACGGCTCCATTGACAATGCATGGGGAGAGATGTTATAGATGATACTGAGAGCACCCAGGGGAATGATTATGAGTATGTGGGTAAATTTTCTGTTTCACAACTAACAACACTACACTAGAATAAAGCTCATTTGGGGTATAGAAAAGAAAACAAACATTATGTGGGTCCACAAAATCAACTTTCCCATTCATCATCTATGGAGCAGCTCCAGACTTCATACCCCATGACATGGCAAGTTTGAGTTTTACTTCTCTGGTTTCTGGCTTTGAGAGAAAATAACTCATGTTCACAAATAGTGATTGAACTTTACTAGGGCATGGAAATAACATGTAGGAATTTGTCATTTAGGTGGTGTTCCCCCTTTAAATGTTTCAGTTTACTTTTTAGCATGCCAATTTATTTTTTCCATTTTCAGCCCATTCTGTTTACCAAAAAATAAAACCCTAATGGTTTGAAATGGTTCTCATTAGTGTAATTTCACATCCATTGTGTCTTTCTGTTTTTCTCTGTGGTATTATGATCAATGTAATCAATATGTAATTGAGCTATTTTAGGTTTTCTATGTGTGCCTTACTGGATTTGTGTTTATTTCACTGTTTTTGTGTGATCGTTTTCCCCTTTTAGTTATATTGATTTATTCCCAGGTAGCAGTTGCTGTACTCATGGAGTAGTAAGACACACCGAAGCATTAGGATGTCCTATCCGCTCATCTCTGAGATTTATCTGAGCATATTCCCACAGTGTCTTACTGTACCTCGTGGCCCAGGGGTTAGCAGCCATTAATACTGACTGACAGCCAATGGGCTTGGCCAGTGGACAGGGGGACTGGACGGCAGATCCGTCCCCCACCTGGACAGGTGTGTCCATTGGCCTCAGAAAAGTGGAGTGGAGTGGATCCAGACAGAGGCTGCCAGCAGCCAGTGAGACAGCAACATGGGCAGTGGAGGCAGCAGCGCTAACACAGCTGTGAACAGGTGAGAGCAAAATGGGACACAGTGGGAGGAGACCATGAAGAGTTCACCTTACAATAGGCCACAGGACTCAAGAAAAAAAAAAAAAAGGTCAGCAATAGTGTTTTCTGTATGTTAAGTAAATAGTGATGAGTATCTTTGCCTGACTGCTTTATCTAAGCTCTGTTACAAAGTTTGAATGTTAAAATTTGAACCTGGTCGAGATATAGTAGGAAGTTGTGTCTGTGTCAAGGATTTAGTTTGTGTGCCATCTCCTTGGCAGAGCTGATTAACACAACATCAGAGTTAATCATCCTGGGGCACACGTTTGCGACATAGCGGTCTAGTGTCAGCAGTGGACAAACAACCATTATATCACAGCTGATTAGCAAAGGGACGGCATTACACACACATACAAAAATGTGGCTCACGTTAACAAAATGACTTAGATGCACCTTCTAGAGAAGTTTACCAAGTTAACCGAGTGTTTACAACGGGGAGACCTGGATTTCTCTCTAATTTATTAGCCTTTCAAGTCACTTTGGTAAATGGAGTCTAATGCTATTATAGCCCTCCTGTTTCATATGATAAAACATAATTATCTCATCATCTTAAAAACACAAACTGATGTCTGTGTCCAGATTGAGAATTCTAGTCAGTCCTGATTATTTCCACATCAAGTTTTTAAAATAATGCAAAAAACGCTTAAATTTCCACACCTGAGCTGTTTGACATCTCTTGCTTCTCCTGCTCCAGCTGTTTGCAGGTCTTCATCCAAAGGCCCATCTTGCTCAGGGCAGAGTCTCTCTCTTTATACAGACGAGCGGCATGATGTTGTTGATGTTAGCTCTGACACCTGAAATGGGTGGACAGAAAGATTTAGTCATGTGGAAATAAATAAAACAAGACATAATTTTCACTTATATCTGTCTTCTATGTAGGGTCATTTCAAATTTCAAATTTTGATACATGCTGAGTGGTTGGCAATTTGGACAGTGGACAAGGCCACACAACTCCAGCTTAAAAGGATGCCAGTGTAGTTTATCATGTATGTAAAAAAAAAAAAGTATAGCAATGTACTGTGTGCCTCCAAAAAAGTATTTATGTAATGTGAAAATCAAATTGGTCTAATTGTTATTATTTGGCATTGAAAAAAGTGAATAGGCTAGTAGTGGTAGGTTATAATACTAGTGGTAGATTTATTTGCATTTTGTGTAATGGTATGGTATTAATACAGCAATATTTGTTGTGTAAAAAAAAGTGTATAGTAAATGATGTAAGAACTATACCTACTATTTATTTGTATTATAGGCCCACTTAATATGAAGTCCCTAAACCTACATTGAAAATACATTATTTTATACTGTATATATACAGATATAGTTCTTACACCATACTTTTTTTACACAACCAATATTGCTGTATTAATACACCATTACACAAAATGCAAATAAATCTACCACTGGTATTATAGCTTACCACTACTAGCCAATTCACTTTTTTCAATACCAAATAATAACAATTAGACCTCACCTATTTGATTTTCACATTACATAAAAACTTTGTTGGATAAACACAGCACATTGCTATACTTTTTTTTCAACATGATTAACTACATGATAAACTACACTGGCATCATTTTAAGCTGGAGATGTGTGGCCTTGTCGACTGTCCAAATGTTGTGTAATGGTATGGTATTAATATAGCAATATTGGTTGTGTAAAGAAAAAAGTGTATATAGAGTAAATGATGTAAGAACTACTATTTATGAAAAAAACAGGTGTTTTTTTATTATAGGCCCACTTAATATGAAGTCCCTAAACCTACATTGAAAAGACATTATTATTTTTCATCACTAGATGGAGGTGTTGCCTCAAACACTTCACAGTAGCATCTATTGCACCACGAGGGTCCTTAAATTCATCACTCAACCACATCGAATGATGCTTTCGGTGAAATAACCAGTACAGTATATTTGGGTCTAATCATTGCACCAGTTTTTAAGAAAATAAACAAAAGGGAGTGAACAATATTTTGGGTATCTTACTATACAGTTACCGTATTATTGCACCACGTTTAATGATGCTTAATTCCCATGAACCATTTCTGCAGCCGATGATCTGCACATCCTTTGGGATAATAATGGATCCAAAAACATAAAGACAGCATGACAAATTATTCATTTGAATCTCTGAAAATGGCCATAGGAAATACAGTGAATATAGTAACTAAACCACTGCGTTTTCAGGAAACTACAGCAGCACGCCATCATCTCCAGTCACATGCTCTTCTGATGCATTCATTGGCTCCCTAACTTTACCTAACCACTTCCTCCGCGTCTCTGCGTATCATTCCGCGTCGTTTCTAGTTTTTTTTTTTACCATTTCCTTATAATATTTCCAAAAAGAGTATTGCTAAAATAAAAGCACATGTTTGGTGTATACTGCGACTGTGAGTGCGCTAGGTAGGTACACACGTGTTAAAACGGTGTATTATTTCATCATTTATCTTTATTCTCTCGGATGGATATGACTCAGCATCCCTAGAAAGTAGTTCCACTGCTGAGTGAGAGGGACTAGAGAGAGAGATCACCTTGAAGCAGGCTTCAGTTCAGTGTAACGGCAATTACAACAAGTCCAAGCAGGCTCTCCAGCTAGATAAGGTGGGTATCTCAACACGGGCTTGCAACTTATCATATGAAGTAACCTGGACACTTGCGCTGTCACATAATTGTCTTTTTATTATAATATCTGTAGCTACATCCTGCGAGCTGGTAAGTCAGAGCATGCATGTGTCTTTGTGGCTTTGTTTCCACTCTTTACTTTATAGAAATCATGTTTTTTTTAAATGCCAAAACACCTTGGAGATGTGTGATAATCTTAGATATGCCATTTTTTAGTCCTGCTTTTGTATTTGTTAGACAACCTTGTGATTTTAAAATGCATCTAACAGATGGATAAACTGAGATAACTCATCCGTGCACTAAGCAGGTATTTTCTGTAACTATCTTACTAACACATTGTAGTCTTGTTTCATCGCTAAACACGGTTATTATTATGTAAAATGATGGTATTAAATATGATGCGTGTGTGGTGTTGGAGAATCGCTTCCTGTTGCCTCCTGCCGTGGGTGTGGCGACTCTTGCCTTCTCGGCCTCCCATTGGTCAGTCTCTCTGTGACGTCTCCAGACCAGGAAAATGTGACGCAGGATGAGAACGTGACCTTTTTATTAGCGCATCATCGTCTACAGGGTATTTATTGATTTATGTAACAGCTATATTATAACAAAATACAATTAATGCACCAGAGCTAAAACGATGTGCATTAAAGTTTTTACGTGTCAGTAGATAAAATCATCATACTACCAATTATGGGTAGCCCTTTGCCACTGCAGACACACAGACTGCACTGACAAAACACGTTGTACTTAATTTGATACAAGGATTAAGCATGTGTATTTGAAATGCTTTGAATATGCACAGCAATTCTGTACCATTCATGAACTTAATCCCATGAAGTAGTCCGTCTAAATCTATAATCTGTAACAGTTATATTATAACAAAATGCACCAGAGCTAAAACTAGGTGCATTACAGTTATTATGTGTCAGCAGATAAATTCATCACGTCCTTCCTTTTTTATACATCAATACTTCCTGTCATATTTTCCTCAGAAACACAAAATAGGAAATAACTACCCAATGATAATGTAGTAAATCTGTATGTTGCCTTAGGAGCTTGCAGTAGCTTGCTGCAGTGGTGGCACACATAACAGGCCACTGTTGACACTGGATACATGATGGGGTGGAAATGCAGGTCTAACTCTCTCTGTCCTGGTTATTTAGTATTCAATTCAATTCAAATCACTTTATATGTCGACGAGGGGCAATTGTAGAGGCTCGTAGAGTAGCACAATTAACAACACTATACAGGAACATTTTAAACATCTTGAAAGTTAAAAATAATGATACTAATACTAGAAAAATACTTAACATAGTGCAGTATACACAGTATACGGTACATAGGGATATAAAAAATAGATGAATGAAAAAGCAGTCCAGGGCCAAGTTTTGTCTTTTAGCTCTCTAACTGACAGCTTGTCATCCTTGGTACAGTATTACTAAGTTGTGTTGTTCCCAAAAACAGCAGAAAGAAGATGATTTGACCAATTAAGGCAGGGCTTTGTCTAAAAAGTGCATTTTGAAATTATAATGTCATATCTTACATCTATGATAACATTGGTGTACAGTAGGATATGCAAAGGGCCTTCAATAAAGCCCACTAGTGTGGTGTTATGTTGTGATGAGGAATAATTGTTTGGTGTATAACACAATTCTGGAGACACTGTCATTGCGATGTCCTTCCTGTCCCCTGTTACAAAATGGAGTCTTTTTTCCCAGGAGACCAGTCAGGTTATTATGTCAAGTGACGAGGGAATTCTGTTTAAGTGATGAGCTCGACAAAGGGAAATGCTCAGTGTCTGCCTATTGCTTAAATATCAGTTTTGACCTTTTAATATTTGCCCATGTGGTCTTAATTCTCAGTTGTCATAAATATATTTCCACAAAATCACTGTGACTTAACAAATTTCATTGCTCTCATGAGTATATAAACTGTATCTAGAAGTCCAGACTCTGGTACTTATTCATCCACAGACATGAACTGCTGGTGAAAAAAAACAACGACATGTAAGTATACACTGTCAAATTGTAATTTGAGCTCTGGCTGATTATATTTTTCTACTTTTAAGAAGCACTTTGGCAGGTAACCGGCCATTTAGAAAGATGACTAAGAATTGTGGAGTCCACCAGCTACTGCAGTTAGTGGATGGCAAAACTGTTGTTTTCTGTTTTGGATGGAAGTGTCCTTGACCTGCTGTTGTGGTAAGGTTAGGTAGTTCAGTTGCAGCTGAGCGGGAGATCCAGTGCAGCAGACACGGCCTTTTGCAGCTGGCGCTGCTCCCATGCAGTCCCTCCCCACCATAGCCGCGTGTTTGCTGACTGATGTAGGCTACCAATTATGGGTATATCTTTGCCACTGCAAACGCACTTGACTGCACTGACGAAACACGTTGCACTTAATTTGATATAAGGTGCTTGGGTTAAAAATGTAGCCAGATGATTTAGCATGTGTATTTGAAATGCTTTGAATATGCACAGCATTCTGTACCATTCATGAAGTTAAACCCATGAAGTAGTCCATCTAAGGTTTGTTTTGGAGTTTACAGACCTAGTTTACAGGCGTACATGGTGTAAATACCATCGTACATTACTGAGTATTATATTTCTACAAACAGACATACTCTGCATGCTGTGCGTTATTATTAGCCAAGGCTCCAGCCTGGGGTATTGACCTAGGTTGGTAGTAACATTGGTGTGACACGGCTCTGGTGTGTCGTGGTAGAAGTCGCATGTACATCTACTATATGCGGTCATGGCGATTGCCCGGTCACAGCAGGCACTCTCCATATCCTGCTTTATCCTCATTGAAGGGATTTACTCTTGAGCACCTGAATGTGTCATGTGTACGCACGTGGACTGCAGCGGTCAGTTCTGCTTGGACTGCTGCAGCAGGGAGTGGTTCGCGCATTGACATTGGAAGCTCCAACACACTGGGGTTGTTGTTGTGGAGGTCATTTGTTACAACGTGCCTGTTTGTCCCCAGGAGGAACAGGAAGATCTACTGGGGGTATGTAGTGCAACCTGCAAGTGGTGCCCTGGTTGAGTGAGTGTGACTGATATAAACCGTCTGCTGTCTCCGTGGGCCAACTTGGATTAGCCCAGTGTTATGTCACATCAATAGTAAATGACTAAATGTCATGCCACCCTGACAGCAATGCAACCATGGCTGCAGATTGCACAGGCATGTTTCACAGACAAGTGATAGGGGAATTGTTTAGAAAGATAGGGGAAGATAGTGACTGAGAGCATGTTACAACAAGAGAGTATTCAAATGTTTCAATGGTAGAAGTGTTGGGACGGGATTGGAGGGGATTATTAGCAGCCAGCTCTAAAGTTAGCCCTGCATCTGTGTCAGGGTTGCTATGGCTGCTGTTGGCTTGTGGCAGCTGTCCTGGGGTCAGACACACTATCCATGTCTGTCAGACAGCCATTCTTTCAATTATGTAATTTTGTCTTTCCATAGCAACCAGTAGTTGGTAAGATGCAAACCCAAGACATTACTGCACTTGGTGAAGGATAGTCACTATTACCGGATTTTCAAAAGTTATTGGAAGCACATGTTTATTTTGCCAGTCATATTTCCTCTGATAGCTCCAAAAATAACACCTCAGCTGAGGATACAGGCAGTATTCAACTTGAATTGCCTGAGGAGGAAATTTCATTGAAGTGACTAAGATACAGACTATTACTTGTTATGTAATGGAATTTGGCCCCATGACAGTAATGCAAAGTTGTTAAGCAAATTTGTCCAGGTTAGGTTAGCCAGGTTGCTTTAAAAACACGTTTACACTGTTGTCACTGTTCTGTTGCAGTGGCATTTGAAGCCAGCCATGTTCTGTTGTATTAGGGATAAGATTTTGATTTATTACTAGTACTACTGTTGGCCATAGCTATTTTTTCATGCATCTGATTTGTATTCCACGTATGTGGTCAAGTAGTAAAATGGCTTGTACGGGGATCTGCCTAAAACTTGGTCTCAACCTTTCCCACACAGACAAATGTGCATCCCCTTTCTGTTTTGCAATTGCAACTGTCGGTGTTGCGTTGTCTGTAGTATTACATTAAACTGAGAAGTTGTGATATCTGTATTGGCCATGCTCCAATTGCAGAACAGTTTAGAAAGATATTTCACTAAATGGCCTCCATTAGCACCTCTAGATAGATCATTGTCTATTGTTGTTCTTGAAATTAAATTGTTTAGTCAAATGTCCTTCATAAGTTACTATAGCCCAAAATGATAACAATAGAAATATGCAAATATGGTATTGTGCTATTTACATGAACATTTTGTGAAGAAATGCAAATGTAACATACATTTTCTTCATTAAATTCTATTTCTTAAAAAAAAGAAAATCCTCTTAAATGTATAAATGATGAATGAATAAACCAGGAAATTATTTTTTTTAAAAAACACAGCACTCTACAGTGACTGCCACTATTTCAGACTCTTTTCCCCCCTCTGCAGTCTTTCACAGTGGTTCAGCCCACTCGGATGTCTGCCCCCAGCCTTTTCATGGATCTGTGTGTTGCAGTAGTGGGATGTGACTGTGCTCACGTACATCACTGGTCTGCCACATTGCCTGTTACATAATTAGTCATCCGCTCCAGTTGAAGGAGCCAGTTGGTATAGTGGCTCTGCCGGGAATCCCCCACCATGGTGCATTTGTTATAAGGATGTGATGAGTAAGAGGAGGTCAGACGGAGGTTACTATCGAGTGCACCATGAACATGCCTCTAGTTGCAGTTGCATTAAAAATGTGCCATCCTTTGTATATGTTACACATTGTTCTTTATTTCTGTTGTAACTGATATTCAGTGTCCAACACTTAACACTGTAGACACCCAGCTGAGTCTAGATGTACATATTGTCCCGTGTTTTCACGTGGACTTCCTGCTCAGGGTCAGTAATTCAGGACAGGCCTCTGTAGACGGGATCAGAAAAGAATGAGAGGGTTAAAGAGATATCAGTTTGTTATCCTGTTGCTCTGCCAAAGAAGCAACCAGTGAGAGTGTTCTTTGTTGAAGTGCACTTTGATGTATTATTCAAACAGAGGAAACTTAAACTCTCCGCTGGGTGGTTTGGACAGTGGCCTGAGTTTGGACCGGGCAGGGAGTCATTACATTTTTAAAGTGATTGAGAAAAATCTATATTTTTTGTAAAACAGTTTCTATCGTTGTTTGGAAAAGTGCCCTATAAGTTCAAAACGTATGATCATATACGGTATTATGCACAGTTTCCTCACATTGTATTGAATTGATGGGAAATATCAATTGTGAAAAGTACAAAAGGTGGACAATGTGCACATCTAACCCCACTTGGGTACAGATGCATCATCAGTTTATTGCAGTGGAAAAATGTAGGTAGTCAGCACACTGAAGTATTCGGTCAATTTCTGACCACTTCATGAGGACCTAGTACTTAAAACACATTTCTACTTCCTATCATATCACCAGATTGACTGCTCAACCAAGCATTTCAGCCTAGGTCAGCTGGACTGTAGTCATGTAACTACAACACCTAGAGCCATAGTATAAGCAACATTCCTCATCTTTGTAGCGTAGCCATGCTACACCCTGCTCAAATACACCTACCCTGTCGGCTGTTTGTTGAAACATGCCTTGATGTTAATGTGTGGGGGAAAAAAAGGAAGTATCTCAGGCAAAGTACACATCCTTGCGTCCATGACAGTATTGAGCCATTTACAAGTGCACAGGATTTCATATAACATCCCTTCTGTGCTACCATGTGCAGTGTACAGTATGTTTCACCCTTTTCTGGTTAGAAAGTAGTGATGAAAGCTTGGCAGTTCCAGTCCCGTAGATGCGCCTTGTGATGGTGTCGTTGCCATGGGTGACTCAGGGAGAAGTGGGTAGGAACAGAATGTACAATATGGTGTTGCAGCTGAATAAACTATACTACTCTACTCTCAGTGTGGAGTATGGCAGCAGTGCAGAGGTGCAAGTCTTAACATGTTACTTAGCATTCCAGACATTTTATTTATCTGTGATCAAATTGTAAACAATTGGAAGCTTGCTGAAAAGGTGGGAGTGTTTGTTTTTCTCTCAGTTGTCATAAGCATTCATTTATCCACTGAATAAGCAGTTAGTTGTGCAACCTGAAAGGAAACTAGTAACTCAAGAAAAGAGAAGACAGTCTTGTGCAACGTAGATTACAATACCTCTTTTTTATTTGAAAAGAATTGCAGTGGGGACATTTCATAAACCTAATCTTAGTCTTTATTGTCCTTAGTGTTGGTGGCTGAGGTTAGTCGAAAATAGATGTGCTGGAAGTGAAAAACAACCCTGATTAGTCCCTGCACTACATCAGCAATCATGATGAATTGACTCCCACTGGGACATTCTCATTTCCTTTGATTTCACTATCACAAGCTTAGCTACACAGCAGGATTAGGTGCAGTATGTTGCTAAGGACACTCAGTAGGGCGGACACAGTGCCATTGCTTGTTGGCCAGTGTGACCACAGTGGGAAATAAAGCCCTCACCCTAGATCTCTCAGTCCATTGAGTTATACACAAATACAACCACAGTGTGAGATTCTGAGAGCGTGACATTCAGTGAGTGTGTGGCTGTCTGATAACTTTTGAAAAGAGTTCAGGACTCCTGGACCAACAGTGGTAAAGCAAAGAAAGCTGCTAGTTGCCATTGCTGTGTCCTCTTATTAACTTGTTTTCTCCTATTTCTTTCTGCAGGACTTCTACAGTTACACCAGGGATTGCCATGCCTCAGTCAAAGTCTCTAGACATGGGTTCTGCCTTCATCCAGACACAGCAGCTCAACGCTGCAATGGCTGACACCTTCCTGGAACACATGTGCCTGCTGGACATCGACTCCGAGCCCACCACCGCACGCAACACTGGCATCATCTGCACCATTGGTTTGTCAACATTTTAGCTGCTGAGATAAACGGTTGCTACTAGGGCTGCACCGTGACGGTAAAGAGATAATTGTGACATTTTAAAAGCTACGCTATGTCTCATACTTTCCTTTCAATAACTGTCTGCAGGGCCAGCCTCCCGTTCTGTGGATACGCTGAAGGAGATGATCAAGTCTGGAATGAACATTGCTCGCTTGAACTTTTCCCATGGCTCACACGAGGTGGGTCTTTGCACAAACTGGTTAGCTGTACCTGACCCAACTCATTTACACAGTCACATTGTTAAAAGTCACGTTTAAACAGTGCTGATAATTTACACCAAACATGGTGCTGTGCTTTATCAACAGAATGGTTGGTATGTTGATCTTTGTGGAAGTCTTTTTCTTGTCTAGCTTTTTTTCAAGCAGTGTTGGTAACTCTTTGCATAGAATAACTATGGTGAAAGTATAGGGTCAACAGTGCTTATGGTGAAAAACCACGTAATTCATTATGAACTACAATCAGCTGGGCACATTGAGCAAGACTAGGCCAGCCAGCATGAATGGAACAAATAGTATTGCTGTTAACTTACTTAAGATTAGAGTCTGGGCTAGCTAACCAAGTTCAATTCAAAGTGATGCAGCCTGATTAAGTCTTTGTGTCACGGAAGGGCACATACTCTGTAAAGGAGGACAGCTGCATGATATAGCTTATATCAGCTGCAGATCTCATCTGAAAGTCAAAATCCAACAGGTTTCACAAGTAAAACTTCTTCCTCTTGACCTATTTGATCTTGAAAACAAACAAACAAGATAATTGGCTAATGAATCTTGTTATCTGTTAGTACAAGTTCTCATCTAAAAAGCCTGATAAGTTATATAATGTCCCTTTTTAATTGCCTGGCTTGTCTAATGAAAAAGTCCAATCTATGAATGAGTTCATTGATCAGGCAAACTTAAGAAGGTCAGGTGAGTTGCTTTTATGCCTCAACCCCAAGCAGCTTCATCAACCTAATCAAACAAACCCAAGAGGTGGAAGCCGAGAGAGAGAGAGAGAGAGAGAGAGAGAGAGAGAGAGAGAGAGAGAGAGAGAGAGAGAGAGAGAGAGAGAGAGAGAGAGAGAGAGAGAGAGGAGAGTCTCACTGACAACCTGACTTTGCCCTCCTGGCTCCTGCAGGGAGAATTTAGAGAATCCTGTCTAGATGGTCATCATGTTTATCAACAGATTATCCACATGTGATGAGCGGGGCTTTTTGAATTCATTCAACTATTCGATTGTTTCAATTTAATTGGTTGTCATTTGACATTATGACAATTTTCTATATGATGACCTTGTAGATTAAGAGTCTGCTCTTAATCTACATGATGCTCATAGAATTCTTTTTGTTAGCTTTTACGACCTCCTCTCCACCATGTAACCTAAAAAGCGGACAGGCTACACAAACACATAAGAGCAATCTCAAGCATATCATTCACACAGATAAGAGACAAACATACAAAGCGAGGGACAATATTATCCTTGTTGCCAATAGAGCATATTGAATTGTAATTGAAAGAGACAAGAGGAGAGGCTGAATCTCTGGGAGGACAGAAATGTGGAATGAGGCATCGACAGCCAGGAGAGGCACAGAAAGGTCCAGCACAGAGAAGCCTGAATTAAAAGAGAGGGAAGAGAGTAAAAGAAAAGAGAGAGGGGGATGGGGAGAGACAGAGAGAGGCACACAGCAGTGATTGTGGGACACAAACAACAGAAGGTTATTGAGAAGCAGTGGTTTAAAGTTACTATTATTCTCGTCGGAAGGACTACTAGGCGTAGGTAATACATTGAAACTGACACCAACCCGCCAGCCAGATAATAAAAGAATAAGTAACTAATTGAAAGATCAGGCAAAAAGATGAATTTTGAGTTTAGATTTAAAGACCCCAACAGAATCAGACTGCCTAATGTCCATAGGGAGGTTATTCCAGAGGAAGGGGCCTGATAGGGAAAGCTCCCTAGTGTAGATAAATAAAAATGGATTCATTCACAAATATTTAACTGTCTAAGAATAAAAAAAGTAAAGTGAAAAGTATCTATGGTTTGTGTGGGTCTAGTTGTTTCAGCAAGATCGAAGGTTAGACTAGATTCGGAGAACGGCTACAGAAATCAGAGCTTTGTTGACCCGGGGTACTATAAATATGTCATCTGTAGCTTCCTGCCGTGCCCTGCTCTTTATCTCCTCAGCAGGTAGCACACCTAGACTCTGTAATTGTGTGTGTACACAAACCAACAGCAAGGTCAGTCCACTAGAAATTAAAATGGGAAGTGGAAAGTACATTAGAAGTACCAGTTAGTACCAGAAAGTCACATTTCATAAAACCAGTATTGAAACCAGACAAAATTAGATCTAGCTGGGCTTCAACTGGAGTTTTACTTTACATTGTGTAGAAAAGGAATTACTAATGTATGGACCCTGACCTATAGAGCACACATACATACATATATACAGTCACCTGCTCTAAATTCAGTGTGCAACATTGATCTTAAATCATCACATTGTCTGCCTCGCTTCTGTCTCTTAATAAAATGCTGCAGCACACTAGAGATTAACAGAAGCCGAGACATCATCCATAGATTTATTTTTAGCTTGATGTCATTTCAACTTTCTGAGGCGAACTTCTCAAAAGATTGCATTTCAAACTCCGTAGCCTCAGTGCCTGACTGTCATACTTAATCTTAATTGAGTAGGTTGTAAGTGTTTTGGCAACATGTTTAAGAGTTTATCTTGGATTAGTTTGGGTTTTTTTTTGCAGTTGGTGGTGAGACCATCCAGGTTTTCTTTTTAGTCACAGTGCAGTGAGTGTAGTGTTAGCTCAATGTGTTTCTAATGTGAAAGGCAGCCAATGTGATTACCTGCCACTTAAGTTATTACTGAAAGCTCTGACTACCCAGGTGGGCTGTTTAAGCCATGTGCAGCACAGAGTTGTCTTCAAAGCCACAAACAACTGTGCTACGTGGTCATTAGCCTGCATGAATGGGCCAAGATGGCTGCAACAGCAATGTGACAGTACTTAATTTCTCTGACGTTCTCTTCCGAAGCATTTTAGGGCCAAGGTCGGCCACCAGATTCTGTTGATGGTGTGAACAATGTCAGACCACGTGTGTAATGATTTCACGCCAGTCTGTTTACATATCTAATTGTGATAGGATATAGATTGCTGGGTTTTATTGTGTCTATTGTTCGGCACTCAGGAATTTCTTCCTGAGAAACACTGCACTTCCTCAGCTGACATACTCATAATACACTTGTGAGGCAAATGACATTGCAATCCTCAAGGACACCTAAGATGACCTTCTGTATCTGTATAATGCTACATTTTTCCCCAAAAAAAATTGTATCGATTTTTTTGCAGACATGGCAAAGGTCATCTTATCAAATGTAGAACATACTGTAACTCAGTGTCCGTGACATGAAATAAAAACAGAAAAAGGCCCACCCTTTCCCCCTAACCCAGCCCATGTTGGTCTTGGTCACACAAAAGGGAAATAAATAACTAAATCAATAAAAATAATAATAATATTAATAAAATCAAATAATTAAAAAAAAAAGAAAGTCAATAAATAGAAAATAAAATCAAATAATAAAAGAGAGAAACAATTAGGTGAAATCAAATAATGGATTTAGCTAAAAAAAAAAAAGAAAAGGAAATAAAGAGGGCCGTAGGAAAGAAGTAGTGAAGATCCCTCTCTCCCTTATGTGTTGGAGGGGAGGCATGTTTCCATTTAAGAAGGATGGATCATCTGGCTAAGAGGGTTATAAAAGCAATGACGTGTTGCATCGTAGTGGGCAAATTCAGATGAGGAGAGGCCAAATAAAGCAGTTGGGTTTGGTTTGGCTCTATATTTATGTGTATGTTTATGTAGGAGTAGGCCTGCTCAATGGTTTTAAATACCTTGAACCAAAAGTAACCAAAAAATGGTCAGCAGGGGAATACTTACATCTATTACAGGCGTCGCTTCTGTCAGGGTATATTTTTGCCAATTTAGCGTTGGTATAATGGGCTTTATGGAGCATCGTACACTGCATCACGCCGTGCCTGGCACATAAAGGAGGAGGAGGAGTGCACTAGACCAATAATGTCACTCCACTGACTGTTGGATATATCAGTCCCCAGATCGTGCTCCCAGGAGTCTTTAAGGGGTGTGGTGGGGGCCGGCTTCAGGGAATCAATTTTGCTGCATAATGCATTAAGTGATAATGTATGATATGTAATCTCTTAGGTCTCATTTAATTACATTATTTAATGACATTATTTACTGGCGCTTAATTTGCAAGGCATTTTATCTTAAAGGCTCTTGGTTATTGTTCTCGGTGCATCCACATTCCTCAGTGACAGTTAACATGTCAGTTAGGGTGGTATGAAGAACTGTATGACCCCGTAGTGATTCTGCCAGTATGACTCATGTTTATGACTGGATGAGTTGTCAGACACACCTTATCTTTCAGTTGCCCTGGCCTAATTCTTATCTCTGCTGAATAAAACCTATATCTTACTTATCAAATCAAATATCAGTGCCTCTGCCAAATTGGGTTTTCTTTTCATTCCAATGTGTGCGATATGATCAGAAGATGGGTTAGAAAGATAGGTTAGAGGTCACAGGTGTGATCAGAATCAATAACCGTGCAGGTCAGTATCTTGCTTTGTGTTTTCTCCTGAGGTATTTCAACGTGTTGTATTTCTCTTCCATTCTGTAGTATCATGCACAGACCATCAAGAATGTGCGTGAGGCATGCGAGAGCTTCGAGCCCGGCAGTATCCAATACAGGCCTATCGGCATCGCCCTGGACACCAAGGGCCCAGAGATCAGGACTGGCCTCATCGCGGGAGTGAGTTTAGCATTGCCTAGTAGTCTTTAAAAAGGCTTTATGTTGTCAATAAAGAACATTTTGCATGAAAACAAACGAAACATAAAGTAAAATGATGTCTGTTAATGATTTGACAGAGCGGCGAAGCTGAGGTGGAGCTGAAGAAGGGCAACATGATCAAGCTAACTTTGGACGATAGTTATCAAGAGAACTGCAGCGAGGACACCCTCTGGCTCGACTACAAGAACATCACCAAAGTGGTGGAACTTGGCAGCAAGATCTACATTGACGACGGACTCGTATCCCTGCAGGTCAAGGAGATTGGTGAGTGGAGGACATAAATAAGATCTCTTGTGATCCATTAGAATGTTTAGAAAACCCTACTATGTATTAATACCCAATAAAAGGCCTCAGCCCATTTGTTTATTGTCTCCAGGTTCTGATTTCCTCATGTGCGAGATTGAGAACGGTGGCACTCTGGGCAGCAAAAAGGGAGTGAACCTCCCCGGTGCTGCTGTGGACCTGCCTGCTGTTTCAGACAAGGACATCAAGGACCTGCAGTTCGGTGTGGAGCACGGAGTCGACATGGTGTTCGCCTCCTTCATCCGCAAAGCAGCAGACGTACACGCTGTCAGAGCAGTGCTGGGAGAGAAAGGCAAAGAAATTAAGATCATCAGCAAGCTCGAGAACCACGAGGGTGTACGCAGGTGTGTGTGTGTTTGGACTGTGGATAAAGTGTTTTCATTCTTTTTTTATGTTAGGGGTCCAGAGCAGTGATTATAGTTTGTTTATCATACTTTATTTATTCTTTGGTAAGCTGTGTTTTATGAACCCAACCCTTTCACATGACCTTGAAACTTTTAACATCCTATGATAATTTACTTTGTGATTTAAATTGTTGTTGTTTTTTTTAATTTTCCTTCTCCTGTGCAGATTTGATGAGATCATGGATGCCAGCGATGGCATCATGGTTGCCCGTGGCGACCTGGGAATTGAGATCCCCACAGAAAAGGTCTTCCTAGCCCAGAAGATGATGATCGGTCGCTGCAACAGAGCTGGCAAGCCGATCACATGTGCCACTCAGGTTAGATAAAAGCTAAGGACGTACTGTATTTTTTCAGCTATATTACCTCCAGGAGCTGAGGTTTATTTATTAAAGACTGGCTCTGGGCATCTTATATGTGTCAACGTCTGCAGGAGGGCAGTCTCAGTTTAATCTTCGGAAAACATATTGTTAGCATTCATTTTGTTCGTACCACTTTGAGATCAGTGCATGTTACCTTCTAACACCTCACACAAACACCTTTCAGATGTTGGAGAGCATGATCAAGAAACCCAGACCCACCCGCGCTGAGGGCAGCGACGTAGCCAACGCCGTGTTGGACGGTGCTGACTGCATCATGCTGAGTGGAGAGACTGCCAAGGGAGATTACCCTCTGGAGGCAGTACGCACACAGCACATGGTGAGTTACTCTATATTCAATATAAACAGTAGAAGAATTTATTCAAAGCATAGAGAGTCAAAATTTCCATTAGTACGGATCGGAGAAATTGTTTATGGGATGATCTTGCATGATTTGTCATTTCTAACATAAGCATGTTCTAAGGCTGGGAGACTGCTCTTTCTCGTTTCCTATTTTTTGTGTTCTTCTGAACACACCTATGACTTCGCAGCATCTCTTTCTCCACTTGGCTTAACAGTTGCTAAAGAAGACGTCAGCAGGATTGTTAAGCCAACTGGAATTGCCTCTCCTTTATTCATTTTTCCATTCACGTATTTCCTGTTTAGACGTTCACTGCCTTCTATGTTATGCTAATGATTAATCAATGAATGATGAATCATCATTAAAAAATTGAATCAGTTAAATTATAATGGTATGATAACAAATTCACTGTGCTGCTCTTCTTCACCGTGTCTTAACTTGCCATGGTATCCCCAAACCGATCCACCCAATGGTTGTTAACAAGGATTAACAGTGCACATATGAGTCACACCTAACTACATAGATATACTGGTATTCTTAAATATCAATAAGGCTGGTGAAGAGAGAGCAGGAACAGAGCTTTGAGTGAAAGAAAAAAAAGAAAGAAAAATCTGCACATAAGGCCTTCAAATAGTGCATTTATTGAGGAATTTGTATCTGTAATACCTACATTTGTGTTTTTGTTGTTTCAGTCAGGGACAGACACAAGTAAAAAAAAAAAAAAATTGGAAGACGTAGACCTGATGCAGTTAATAATTAGGTCTAAATTCTTACATTAAAATCACAATTGGTATCAATTGCATGGATGGATAATGCACTTAATGCTGTCTCGCCTGTCTTGCGTTGAGGCCTTTCTTGGCTGACCTTCACTGTTCTCGGCTCCACACGGTTTTTGCACTGCTATGCAGATGCAGGAGTGACTCAGCAGTACTACAGCTCCTCCTGCCTTTGAGCTTGCTGCCTTTATGCTGAAGTTGCATGTGGTTCTTCACAATCCAAAGCAAACGACAACGTCCACTGACTTTAAAGCCGTACTTTTATTAAGAAGACTTGTTTTCTTGTAACATCTCTGCTTCTAAGTCACTTTTGTTATCTGCCACTGTCTTCTTGTCATTTACTTCAATCCTTCTATTACTTTTCTCGTTCATTCCTTTCAACTGTTTTTAACCATTTCTTCACATCAAATCCCAGTTGACTTAGATTTGGTTTTTCAATAGTTTTATTTATATTTCATTTATTTTGTAATTTTATTTTTCTAAGCTCGGCTCTGTCATTTTGAATTTTCATCTCTTTTTTTAATCTTAAGGGTAAATAGTGCTTTTTTAAAAGGTTATTCCAACAGTACAGTTGCCTTAACTCCAGATTAGCATGGGTACTGTTTTTTTTTATTTTTTATTCTAATACCCCATGTAAATGGTTGTGACAAAGTTTTGGCTCTTGGATATGTTTTAATGTTGATGTTTCCCCCCACTAACTGCACATCAAACTCTTCTATTGACTGTCCCTCCTATCTTCTATCCCTTCTATTTTGTTTACTTTTGTACTTGTGTGTCTCTAACATTGTCCCTCCCTGTTTCCCCTGTCCTTTCTTCTTTTTTCCACCCATTTCCTCATTTCACATCTGTGTGTGCCTGGTGTGGAATTGCCTTTGCTTGATGCATCTTGCCCTCACTTGTGCCAGATTGCTCGTGAAGCCGAGGCAGCCATGTTCCACCGGCAGGTGTTTGAGGACCTGCGTCGTTCCACGCCGCACTGCAAAGACCCCGCTGAAGCTATTGCGATCGGCGCTGTTGAGGCCTCTTTTAAGAGCTTAGCCTCTGCGATGATTGTGCTCACTGGCTCTGGAAGGTATGCAGGTTATCTGGTCCTAGCAGGTCGATCAGGACAATAAAATTGGTATTTGAGGAGTCTGAGAGAGGTAGTGTAGGGCCAGACAGGGACTGACTGAGGAAGTGACTGGGAGAGTCTGGCAAACGCCTCAAGTAGACTCATGGTTGATTGTTACCCATGTGGACAAATTTAAACACTTGTTAAAGCCCTGCAGTAAAAAGGCAGAAATATACACATTAACCCAAAAGTTTGATGTCTTTTGGCCTCTTTAAATTTGATTCAGTTTAAAGCACCAATTAGCCCACCATTAAACCAACAACTAAACTTAACCAGGAGTCTAGCTACGCATTTGCCGGTCACTCCCAGTGGTGTGACGTGCAGTAGTTGTAGCGTGGGTGATTGAGATTAACTCCTCCCACCCCACCCTCCCTCGTGGTCCCTCTGAGCTCAGATAGCACGAGAGGCCGAGGCGGCCACCTTCCACAGACAGCTGTTTGACGAGCTAAGGAGACACTCCCAACTGACCAGAGACCCCTCCGAGGCTGTAGCTGTCGGTGCCGTCGAGTCAGCCTTCAAATGCTGCGCTAGTGCCATAATTGTTCTCACCAAGACTGGGAGGTAAGAAAAGACACAGGGAGAGGTGAAATGACCCTGGTCCTGAAGGTAAGGTGTCGCCAACACAGCTCCTGATTCTCCCTCCAACCAACACTTAATGAACTCTTACACGTCCCCCTCACCTTTGATTTCGTGTGTATGCGTGTGTCTGAAGTGTGCCGTTACAGAGGGTGGGTGGAGATAGCAACAGATTGCAAGAGTGGGGGTTACCAGTAGCCCAATTCCAATGTCCATCCTTCACATACTTTATGAAATATCACATGAGATTTAATCGAGTTGAGTGCTACTATATAGCTTCATATGAACTCTTGTCGAATTAGAAAACATTATTGGAAACCATTAGTTGTATATGCTGTGCTACTATATTCAGTAACATACATGTAAACTTGTTCTTGCCAGCTGTTGTCCCCGTTTTTTAACACACCACTGTGACATACATTGAGGGTTGTGTAATTTTCTTCAGCCCTGAGCCCTCACTGGTTGTGTGTGAGAGGAGACATTTTAATTGGGCCACTGACGGTGACCTTAAGCCTCTTCAAACCCAGAAGTGTCAGTTATTTTGACTGATTAGACCTCTCAGGACCATGTGGGGGGTTTTACTCTGCTCAGCTTTCCTGACCATCCTGTTAGTTGTGTTGCACCTGTTTTGGAGGGACAACTCAATATCTTTGTGGTTATGGAATTTGTTGAGCTCAGCAAACACCTAGCATACAGCAGTTCTGCTGCAGTTTAAATCAGCCCAAATATCTGACAACACCTGCTGTATGTGGGGTGAAGGCTCAATTGCTTCCTCCAAGAATCCATCTGCATGGAGTTAATTTACAAAGAAAGTATTCAGGTTAATGGCTTATACAGTACCTACATGTGTTATTCAGCGTAAGGTTTTATACGATATTTATATCCAAATTCTGCTTTTGAATGTATATCTGAATAATCTATACTCATTATGTAAACAACAACATACTGCCATGGTAACTGAGCCTCTTACTAACTTTTAAAACCAAGAGTAAAGACCTTTTTAGCATTGAACTTGCTCAGCTGTTTCCCTCCCTAACATCATAAGTCATACTGTTGCAATAGTATAAGGTAAAACAATCAAACTGAGGTGAGGTAAACCGTGTGTGTGTATGCGTGCAGGTCCGCCCACCTGATCTCCAGGTACAGGCCCCGTGCCCCCATCCTCGCCGTGACCCGTAACGCCCAGACGGCTCGCCAAGCCCACCTGTACCGCGGCATCTTCCCCGTCCTCTACACCAGCGCCGCCCACGATGTGTGGGCAGAGGACGTCGACATGCGCGTCAACTTTGCCATGGATGTTGGTAAGTATCTACTAGTATGTCACATTCAGTATTTTAGCACTATTTAACAGTGCAGAAGAACTAGTGTACATTGTTAATCCAATTCAGTTTATTTTTATATAGTGTCAAATCATAACAGAAGTTATCTCAAGGTGCTTTTCATAGAGAACAGACTCTACTCTATAATTAGACAACAAACACTGTCAAAAATAAAGTTAAATTCCCTGCCATTTTGGAGGGTCCACTAGGAAAAATCCTTGGACAATGTGAGACGTCAAATGTTTTGTTAAAAGTTTTATGTTTATTTTCCAGGCAAGGCCCGAGGCTTCTTCAAAGTGGGAGACGTTGTCATCGTCTTGACCGGCTGGCGCCCAGGCTCCGGTTTCACCAACACCATGCGCGTGGTTCTGGTGGCCTGAACAGCCAACAGGGCTGCTCTGCTTTCTCCCTCCACCCTCATCTATCTTTCATAGCTCTCCACGCCACTCCAGCTCACAGCCCTTCTTATCCAACACCCGGGCTCACAGACTCAACCCCTGAACAATTAATCATTTAGGCATTTAATAATGCAAAGCAATTAGAAAATAAAATCGAGTATAGCCTTCATGGCCAAAGAGCTGTTGTTTTGGGTGGGAGTGGAGGCTTGATTCATACAATTCCACTTTATGTCTTCATTCCTTTCACATCGATTCTCTCAATCAAACCAGTCTGCAGGGCCTCAGATTAATACACCACGACCAGAAACTGCTGTATTTATTCACTCAAACACTTATATTATTATTAAAGGTGAACCAGTCTGAGAGTGAATGCACCCTGGTCTGTGTGCATGCGCATACTGGCTCCTGTTTAGGTGGAGTTGGCAAGGTGGAGCAGGCTGAGCTCAACAGAGCACCTTGAGCACTGTAACAGTTTACTGATCACACTCCTCTGCCGATATAACGAACAAACTTGTGGCATCCCAAATCAAAGGGCTCCTCCCGTAGAGCAGCCTCGGACCCACCGCTCCACCCAAACAGGTCCCTCCGTAGTGCTGTCTGTATGAAGTGTCCTCTCTTAAAGCCAGCTATCACTGTATTTAAGTGTATCTGTAGTTGTTGCACTCCTAATCTCCTCAAAACAATGTTACATTCGATATTATACTTGACTTTTGTGAATGGTAAAGTTTTGTTTTTGGACATCCAATACTACTTATATTTTGTCTGACTATAGAGAAATGTTAGTTTTGGATGTCCACCTCAGAGGTGTTTGAGCTAGTTACTGTATTTGTGTTGTTAGATGTGACATAAAGCCTTTTACCTTTATTTGGATCATATCTAAGTTGGCACTTATGAATCGTATATGGTTCACTAAAGTTGACCGATATGAATGAGCACTTTTAGGGGTTATTTTTCATAGGGGACCCGATGATGGGATGATACCCTGTCCCTCCCTTGTCCTTCTCCTTCTATTACGTTAGTGACCCACTGTAGCTGTCTTCATGTGTCTAACATGCTTTTGATTGTAATGCTAGAGTGTAAGAACTAACTAAATGTAAAAGGGGTATTGTAATGTTTAGCAGGTGTACTGAGCTGTCCCAAAAGACTGGATTTCCATCAATAAAAGAGATGAGCACCTACCATAACTCTGTCTTTTAAGTGTTTTGTTTGACAGTTAATAATCATGGATTAAAGTTTACGGGTGGTACTGCAGTAGATTTACATGAAGTGAATGATGATTCAGGTGAAAAACACAAGAAAGTCATTGAAAATGTTTTATAAAATGATCAAAGGTTTTACAGTATTTCAATGTATGATTTGACCTAAAGTATTGAGTGAGTAGATTTATCATGTAACTTAAGAGCTTACAAATACCAACGTACATTAACATACCAAATACATTGACCATTAGTTCTCACAAAAGGATAACATGTTCCTCACTGATAGTGTAATATTGTAAAGCCCTGTTAAAACATACAGAACCATTTATTCCCCAAACATTAACATTTACTGGCAGTCCTGGCTGTACACCACCCCCACCTGCCTGCGAATCTCGTCCTCCACCTCAGCCAGCAGAAGAGAGTCCGCATGGGAGATAACGGTACTCTCCTTCAGCCCTACATGGGAAAAATCACACTGTGAGAACATGTACTGTTCAGCCTGCACGTAGGAACATAATGGTCATTAAGACTTTCTGATGCCATCTTGTGTTGAAAGTGTGTATAACAAGTCTAATAACAGAACACTCAGAAATCACTTGATTAATCGCCTACTGGTTATGATTGTTTTAGTTATTTTGTTAATACATTAATTCATTCTTGTAGTGATATAGATACAGACTAAAATATGCTGAATGTCACAGTACCTTTGAGCAAACACTGTCGAACCTCCTCTGCTTCGTAACGCATCCCTGTACTGAAGAGGAAGTTGAGAGGCAGATAGGGTTCTGGCACTGGGTACTGGGTCTCCTTCCCATTCACCACTAATGATGTGGGGCACCACATATGCTCAGGGATCTAAAAAGCATGCAACAGGATATTTTCACAACATTAACAGCAGACCTAAAATTCTGATATTATATACAGCATGTGCAGTGAAGATATGTCTTTGTCTTAAACAACACTCATTTAACTTACAAATTTCCCTCCTACAGTGCTTCACACTTTGATTTTATGTTCAACATTCAAATGCATAGTGCAAACTGTTTCTGCATTTCAGACTATTTGAATTGTGCAGTGCCTTCAGAAAGTATTCAGACCCCTTCACTTTTTTAACATTTTGTTATGTTGCAGCTTTATGCTAAAATCAATAAAATTACTTCTTTCCCTCATCAATCTACACACAATACACCACAATGACAAAGTTGAACAGAATTTATTAAAAAGGAAAAACTGAAATATCACATTGGCATAAGTATTCAGATCCTTTACTCAGTATTGAGTTGAAGCAACTTTGGCAGCGATTACAGCATCGAGTCTTCTTGGGTATGACGCGACAAGCTTTGCACACCTGGATTTGGGGAGTTTCTGCCATTCTTCTCTGCAGATCCTCTCAAGCTCTGTCAGGTTGGATGGGGACCGTCGGTGGACAGCCATTTTCAGATCTCTCCAGAGATGTTCGATTGGGTTCAAGTCCGGGCTCTGGCTGGGCCACTCAAGGACATTCACAGAGTTGTCCCTAAGCCACTCCTGAGTTGTCTTGGCTGTGTGCTTAGGGTCATTGTCCTGTTGGAAGGAGAACCTTCAGCCCAGTTTTCATTAAGAATATCTCTGTACTTTGCTCCGTTCAGCTTTCCCTTGATCCTGACTAGTCTCCCAGTACCTGCCGCTGAAAAACACCCCCAAAGCATGATGCTGCCACCACCATGCTTCACTGTTGGGATGGTATTGGGCAGGTGATGCCTGGATTCCTCCAGACATGACGCTTGGCATTCAGGCCAAAGAGTTCAATCTTGGTTTCACCAGACCAGACAATCTTGTTTCTCACAGTCTGAGTGTCCTTCAGGTGCCTTTTCGCAAACTCCAAGCAGGCTTTCATGTCCATCTGGCCACTCTGCCATAAAGCCCAGATCGGTGGAGTGTTGCAGTGATGGTTGTCCTACTAGAAGTTTCTCCCATCTCCAAACAGGATCTCTGGAGCTCAGCCAGAGTGACTATTGGGTTCTTGGTCACCTCCCTTACCAAGGCCCTTCTCCCCCGATGCTCAGTTTGGCCGGACGGCCAGCTCCAGGGACAATCCTGGTTGTTCCAAACTTCATCCATTTAAGAATTATGGAGGCCATTGTGCTCTTGGGGACCTTCAATGCTGCAGAATTTTTTTTGTAGCCTTCCCCAGATCTGTGCCTCGACACAATCCTGTCTCTGAGCTCTTCAGGCATTTCCTTCGACCTCATGGCTTGGTTTTTGCTCTGATATGCATTATCAGCTGTGAGGCCTTATATAAACAAGTGTGTGCCTTTCCAAATCATGTCCAATCAATTGAATTTACCACTGGTGGACTCCAGTCAAGGTGGAGAAACATCTCAAAGATGATCGAGGGAAATGGGAGGCACCTGAGCTAAATTTCAAGTGTCATAGCAAAGGGTCTGAATACTTATGTCAATGTGATATTTCAGTTTTTCCCTTTTTAATAAATTTGCAAAAATTTCTAAAATTCTGTTTCAACTTTGTCATTGTGGTGTATTGCGTGTAGATTGATGAGGAAAAAAAGTAATTTTATCGATTTTAGCATAAGGCTGCAACATAACAAAATGTGAAAAAAAGTGAAGGGGTCTGAATACTTTCTGAAGGCACTGTATTTGATAATGCGGCCCTGCTGTGAGATGACCTACCCTGATGGTGCCCTTTGTGCCCACAATAATGGCGTCATTAGGCAGCAGTATTCCCGCAGAGCCAGTAAACACTGCCATTCTGTTTTTGGAGAACTTCATAGTGACAACCACAGTCTCATCCACTCCTGTAACAACATACAGATACATGATTCAAATTTGATAAAGTGGTAAACAAACAAATTATGTGAATTTAGTGACATGGTTTAAGAAAGTGCAACATAAATGACCGTTGCAGTGTCTCCCATGCGTCCTCTGCAAACAAAATGTTGAGTCAGTTAATTCCACTGTGCTTTATATTGAAGAAGAATGCTATATAGAAGAATGTAGGTTAACACTAAGTATCTGCACTATTAAACCTTAACTTTTATTGTGCCAGTTTACGCAGAAGAGGTGAAGTCTTATCAGACAGGAACACTCCCTTGGTTAAAAATTCTCAGTTCACATATAGTAGGAATCATACTGGCAAAGATTTTACAAGCTCCAACTTATATTATCATATGAGGCAATGCAAATGAATGCATACAACTGAGGTCAATGGGTAACAATTCTGCTACTGTTAACCTGTGTGGCCTGAGTGTGATGCGTTCAAAGTAAAGAGATATCAGGAGTGAGGAGGATGACTTGGCCATTACAACAGACTTCTTAATGGCTCCTTAATGACTTATATCACTCATGTCACATGAACAAAGGATTGGGGTTTTTTTAGGCAAATTAATGATCTATTTTTGCACTTTCCCACATGTTAAGCTTCAGAAATCACATCTGTGAGCTCTTTTTCATTACCTGTCTCTAGGCAGACCCCCGTGGCCTGGATGCACTCTGGCTTCTCTCCATTATACACCATGCATATGAATTGCAGGCAGTAGATGCCGATATCCAGCATTGCTCCTCCGCCAAGCTCCTTCTGCGCCGATCTCGGCACGTCCATCACCGGCACGCCAAACTCTGTTCTCACCATCCTCACCTCTCCCACCTCCCCCTGGGCCAGCAGCCGTCTGATCTCCACTGAGGCCGGGAAGAATCGGGTCCAGACAGCCTAAAGGCAAAGGGCAGGAAGTAGGTCATACGGTAACATCTAAGGTGCTTGGTGTTGTGTTATGCAGGTGTTGACTCACACTAGAGATCAAACATTACAGCTCAAGATAAGGTTTGCACACTCATTTGGTTATCACGTCGAGTCATGTTCAAGGTCTTGTTTCTGTGCCTCATTTTTGACTTGTGATCTTGCACACTGACAAAATCATGATGAAACCACTTGTTTTAAAATTTGATTTAAATTTTTTTTTATGAAATGAGTATTATTTAAAAAGAAATGCTGTATACACATTTTGCACAGATGCAACATATGATAAACTCTTAATTTGTAGTGTGAGAGACACCTGTTTCTCACAAAAACAACAATTACATTAAAAGAAGTATCACATAATGCTGCAATCACGTTGGCTGTCTCTTTGTACTCTCTTTCAGTGACTAACTAACTAAAAGAATGCTGCAGATGAACTTCTAACTCCAACATCAGAATGATTTTTACAGGTGAAAAGTGGAGATCATCTGTACCTCCATGAGGAAGACGTCGTTCCTCTTGGCAGAGGCCAGGATCTCCTTCACCTCCTTGGTGTTCATGGCCAGCGGCTTCTCACACAGCACGTTCTTCTTGGCGTTCGTAAAGAGCAGGCAAGTGCTCAGATGGAAGGGGTGGATAACTCCAATATACACCACATCTGCACACACATAAACACACAAACCAGGGAGCATGCTGTCGGAAGAGAGATTGTTATGTCTGTCGAAATTAATGCAACAGTACATTTTTTCCACAGGACATGAAAACAGTTGTGGGTCAAACTGAACTGGAAATTAGTGGAGATTCAACAGATGGTATTGTAAAGTTTCAGAGTGCTCAAAGTAATTCAAATAACAAATGCAAAGAATCATCAGTCAATGTAATTTGACCCAGGTCTGACAGAAACCAACCTATGTCTGGATCTCTGGCCAGCTCCTCATAGCCGCCGTATGCTCGGGAGATGCTGTGCTTTTTGGCAAACTCCTGTGCATCCTCTAACTTGCGAGCTGCCACAGCCACAACCTGGGAACACAGTTTCAGAATAGTATTTATTGCAACACAGTGCTCCTGTTCCTCCATAATGAAAGGCCCCAAGTTACAATCTAACTTGTTGCAGTCTGTATGGAATATGGACCAAGTATTACCATATTACATTTTCTGCATTACTCAATTACTTAATGTATCTCATGCTAGTATAGAACTGAGATTTGACTGTGAGGAATGCTCACAGTGACCCTGATGAAGACTTATGTTGGTCATTTTAAACAATTATTGCCATGTAAAATAAAAGCATTTTAATTTTGTTCAAACACTACAGTGTGCCTTGGATTATTTTTGAGGGAGACTTGCATTTTGTACTTTTTTCCACCCATGCAATGAGCCCTTCACAAGACTGAATGAGATTTTCTCAGTGTTTGGTGGATGGATATAGACCAGAATTGCATTTTGCATTTCATTGACACTTTCTTACATTCTCTCCCACTTATATTCAGTTTGGAGAGTCAATAAATGTCTTGCCTTAAATGCAGCACTTTGTTCTTCTTAACATTAGATAAAATTGTATCATCTGAAGCTGCTTTTTGAATCTGTTTTGCCTTGACGTAATTATCAATGGAAAAAAAAAACGTACCGTAATTCTTTATTACAGAGTGCAATGGGGTTATAGAGTGCAAAAATGTAGATGCCCATTTAGTATGTGTTGTACGGTAAAAAGAAAGCGTGACAAAGTGTTCGAAATGCAGCTTGCATTGTATTTAAACTCACTGTTGTCTAGTGTAGTGGCATTTAAACTCGTTAAAGCTGCAGGTTATAAATCTGCAACATTTCTTTAAGACCTTATTTAACAGCGTGAACTTCATGTCGTCAGAAACAGCAGATAAACTGCAGTCAGTCTGCAAAGAGCGTCCAAGAGAGATGTCTTGCATTTGCAAAGCAGAACTATATGTGTGTCTACTCATCTGCTCATACTGATACCTGATGATCTTCAGGAGGAAGAGATTTCAAGGCCACAGTGAAGTCATGACTGATCTTCCCAGCGCTACAGATTCCCCACCTGGTGGCCATGTTGGAGAGGAGGAGACTGACAGATTGAGATTATATCAACAGTGGCTCTTCTCTGCCACCAGGTGGAGCCACAGTATTATTTATTTATTTTTAAGTGACGTTGCACAAAAATTACATGACACGTGACGATCTTTTATTTATGGTTATTATTTTGAATCAATTTCTTTTAATCTACTATTTGACTATAAATCTGTGACATTATTTTATTTTTATGTGAAATATTTTGTATTAAAACAAAAAAAAACCTCTGGTAAGAGCTGACATGTACAAGGACATTTTGCTTGCTGACTTTTTTCTGACATACTCTACCATGACTTTTTTATCACTTTTTTCGACATACAATACTTTGAATTTTTTAACACTTTTTATGACATATTGTATTATGAATTTTTTTCGATATACCATATTGTGACTTTTTTTGGACATACTATACTATCACCTTTTTATCACTTTTTTTCGACATACTATACAATGACTTATTTATCATTTTTTTATATACTATACTATGACTTTTTTATCATTTTTTTCGACGTACTATACTTTGACTTTTTTACCAGTTTTTTCAACATACTTAACTATGACTTTTTTTCAGCACTTTTTTCGACATACCATACTATGACTTTTTTGCCACTTTTTTGACGTACAATACTTTGACTTTTTTACCACTTTTTTCGACATACTATACTATGACCTTTTTTTATCACTTTTTTCAACGTACTATACTTTGACTTTTTTACCACTTTTTTTGACATACTATACTATGATTTTTTTCGACAAACTACACTATGACTTTTCTATGATTTTTTTCGACATACTATACTATGACTTTTTAATGATTTTTTTTCGACATACTATACTATGACTTTTTTTCGTCATACTATACTATCACTTTTTTATCACTTTTTTTGACGTACAATACTTTGACTTTTTTACCACTTTTTTCGACATACTATACTATGATTTTTTTCGACAAACTATACTATGACTTTTTTATGATTTTTTTCGACAAACTATACTATGACTTTTTTATGATTTTTTTCGTCATACTATACTATGACTTTTTTATCACTTTTTTCGATGTACTATATTTTGACTTTTTTACCACTTTTTTTGACATACTATACTATTTTGACTTTTTTACCACTTTTTTTGACATACTATACGATGATTTTTTTTCAACATACTATACTATGACTTTTATTCACTCAAACACTTATATTATTATTAAATGTGAACCAGTCTGAGAGTGAATACACCCTGGTCTGTGTGCATGCACATACTGGCTCCTGTTTAGGTGGAGTTGGCAAGGTGGAACAGGCTCCACCGCTCCACCCAAACAGGTCCCTCCGTAGTGCTGTCTGTATGAAGTGTCCTCTCTTAAAGCCAGCTATCACTGTATTTAAGTGTATCTGTAGTTGTTGCACTCCTAATCTCCTCAAAACAATGTTACATTCGATATTATACTTAACTTTTGTGAATGGTAAAGTTTTGTTTTTGGACGTCCAATACTACTTATATTTTGTCTGACTATAGAGAAATGTTAGTTTTGGATGTCCACCTCAGAGGTGTTTGAGCTAGTTACTGTATTTGTGTTGTTAGATGTGACATAAAGCCTTTTACCTTTATTTGGATCATATCTAAGTTGGCACTTATGAATCGTATATGGTTCACTAAAGTTGACCGATATGAATGAGCACTTTTAGGGGTTATTTGGTAGGGTCTGCCATGGCAAATTGGTCTCAGGTGAGGTGCCAGACTAAGAATGGTTCATAAAATCCCAATGACGAAACGAGGCAGAGGAGGAGTTACCCGGCCCGGAAGAAGCCCGGGGCCCACGTCTGGAGCCAGGCCCAGACGGGGGGCCCGTCAGCGAGCGCCTGATCGCCAGGCTTGCCACGGAGCCCGGCCGGGGATACCCTGAAGAAGCAATGTGGCACCCCCCTCCTCTCCATCCTGTGGGCTCACCACCTGCGGGAAGAACCGCTGGGGTCGGGTGCGCTGTCACACGGGTGGCAGTGTAATCGGGCGGTGGAAGGAGCACTTTGAGGAACTTCTGAATCTGACCAATATGCCCTCTATTGTAGAGGCAGAGCTGGAAGCTGATGGGGGACCATCATCAATTACCCTGGTGGAAGTCACTGAGGTAGTCAAACAACTCCGCAGTGGCAAAGCCCCGGGGATTGATGAGATCCGTCCAGAAATGCTGAAGGCACTGGGTGTGGAGGGACTGTCTAGGATGACACATCTCTTCAACACGGCGTGGAAGTCGGTGACAGTGCCTAAGGAGTGGCAGACTGGGGTGGTGGTTCCCCTGTTCAAAAAGGGGAGAGTGTGTGCCAATTACAGGGGTATCACACTACTCAGCCTCACTGGTAAAGTCTACTCCAAGGTGCTGGAAAGGAGGGTTCGGCCGATAGTCGAACCTCGGATCGAAGAGGAACAATGCAGATTCCGTCCTGGCCGTGGAACAATGGACCAGCTCTTCACTCTCGCAAGGATCCTGGAGGGGGCCTGGGAGTATGCCCATCCAGTCTACATGTGTTTTGTGGACTTGGAGAAGGCGTATGACCGGGTCCCCCGGGAGATACTGTGGGGGGTGCTGCGGGAGTATGGGTTGAGGGGGGCACTTCTCAGGGACATCCAATCTCTGTACGCCCAAAGCGAGAGCTGTGTTCGGGTCCTTGGCAACAAGTCGGACTCGTTTCCGGTGGGGGTTGGCCTCCGCCAGGGCTGCGCTCTGTCACCGATCCTGTTTGTGATATTCATGGACAGGATATCGAGGCGTAGTCGGGGGGAGGTGGGTTTGCAGTTCGGTGTGCTGAGGATCTCATCGCTGCTTTTTGCAGATGATGTGGTCCTGTTGGCATCATCGGTCTGCGACCTCCAGCACTCACTGGATCGGTTCGCAGCCGAGTGTGACGCGGTTGGGATGAGGATCAGTACCTCTCGTTGTGACGAAAAGACAGCTGAGCCGGAAGGCAAAGCTCTCGATCTACTGGTCAATCTTCGTTCCTACTCTCACCTATGGTCATGAGGGCTGGGTCATGACCGAAAGAATGAGATCGCGGGTACAAGTGGCCGAAATGGGTTTCCTCAGGAGGGTGGCTGGCGTCTCCCTTAGACATAGGGTGAGAAGCTCAGTCATCCGTGAAGGACTTGGAGTAGAGCCACTGCTCCTTTGCGTCGAAAGGAGCCAGCTGAGGTGGTTCGCCTCCCTTGGGAGGTGTTCCAGGAACGACCAGCTGGGAGGAGACCACGGGGAAGACCCAGGACTAGGTTAGGAGAGATTATATCTCCACACTGGCCTGGGAAGGCCTTGGGATCCCCCAGTCAGAGCTGGTTAATGTGGCCCGGGAAAGGGAAGTTTGGGATCCCCTGCTGGAGCTGTTGCCCCCGCGACCCGATCCCGGATAAGCGGTTGAAGATGGATGGATGGATAATGGGTGGAGGTTGAAGGATGGATAAGGGATGAAGATATGGATGGTGATGATTTTTCTGCACAATAAACAAATTAAATCAATATATTACCATGCTTACCACAATTGGTAATAAAAAATAAGAGGTATATAGTCATCTTACGTTATTAATGCATTGGTTTCTGAAGGGTGAAAAACTTTAACATTCTCCATCCGGAACCTAATTATAACAAACATAAGTTAATACAATTTAACAAAATATACAAACACTTCCTTCTCAAAATTAACAGATTGTCTTACCTACTCAATCCGACTTTAGCTCACAGGTAAGTGGCCTATATTACACCGCTTCAAAACAGTACCAGGATCTATCAAGAATATACACAATAAATTAAGATAGAGAATATGTTGAAGTGACTCAAAATATAAACCATTTGTTGTCTAAAACAAATTATCAAAATCATTGTGAACAACTTAGTGGGTTGGAAGCATGGTCTCAAACAAATGGATTTGTGAAAACAAATTGCTGGTGTGACAGCATGGTCTCAGTCAAAAGGGATCTGAACAGAACACACCCAGCCTTTATGTAGCCTCCCCTTCTCTAGACTCCTCCCCTGGTGATTAAGGTGACTCTCCCTCTACCTGGTCTCACAGGATTGACTGCAGGCTTGAGATTTTGAACAAATAATATTGCGCCTTCTTTTCTCGTAAAGTTATGACTTTATTCTCGTTAATATTATGACTTTTTTCTCGTAAAGTTATGACTTTATTCTCGATAATATTACGACTTTTTTCTCATAAAGTTATGACTTTATTCTGGAAATCTCAGATGTTTTTTCCCTCCATGTGGCCCTAATACTCCGTAATACATTGTCTCTTTGGCCCTCACTGCATTAGACTTATATACTATATACTTAGACTATAAACTGTGTTACCTTCATCACAATGATCAAATGTTTTGCAGCTCCAAACAGATTTCTTTATTTATTTTTTGGCCTGAAATGGCTCTTTTGATAGTAAAGGTTGCTGACCCCTGGTCTTGGCAAACCATACCTTTCAGCACCGTAGGGCTTAAGAGGTTAAGCTTTGACCCCCTCTAGCCCCCAAACAAATATTTTTGTACATTTTTCACCCGACTTTTATCCAGAGAGGGGATATTGTAATTAGTCATAGCAGTGATAAAATGTACACTGGCACTGAATTAGTATTATTGTGTTAATTGTTGTAAGTGTTTCATCTTTTAGAGAAGCACACCTATAAGGGTGGTAAATAGATTGCATTTGGGTGTTTCTGCAACTACGGGCATTTTTAAGTCCCAGCGATGACATTTTGGATTTATGTTCAAATTTACAGTGCAACGCTTGATAAACATATAGTGTTATTACCCATCTTGACATAAAAAATAATTACTAAATAATGTGATTTAATAAAATGTATAAAGCAATCACCACTTTTCTTCATGTCCCACAACTGTGGTCTCAATGTTGGGGTTCGTAAAATGAGCTAATTCAATTACAACATGACATTATTTCAAATGGAATTTTTTCATATACATATTACTTTACACCATATTAAAATATTTTTTGTTTGCAAATTATCTATATGATTTTTTTCATTAAATGCGCGTGTTCCACACTTCTGAGTCCTTATCGCGATACTGAACAAATGCCATAGTAAAAGTTTTATTCAAAGTCAAACAAATCTAGTTTCTAAGTTAGCAAGTGAGCACATGGATGACATGTTGAGCGACCAACCAACATCAAGAAAAACTAGTTTAGTAATTGTGTATTTAGAACCACATTTAAAAAATAACTTAATATTACTGTTGAATTCATGTATATTTGATGCTAAGAGTCAAAGCTAACGTAGCAGACCTTTTTAGCTGCCATTTATCTGCAATATTAGCAAAAATTTAATTTCAATGTCCTTACCGCAACAGCTTAAAATTGCAATATCTGTCATAAAACAAAACATATTTTATATTTTTTGTATATGAAGACTGACATCTATGGTTACTATTTTATCTTTTCAGGGTGTACAGAACATCGTGACATCCCGTATTTTTTAAAAATGTTTTTATATCAGTATTTACAATGATGCACAAAGCTTGATGAAAATTCATTTTAAATGTCTTAAATATTATAGAAATTAAAAAAGGAAAATGTATAAAATGAACGTTATTGTAATGTTGCGGTGAGGATTTAGTAAGAACAAGTGATGAAAACCATAAAAAATAAACATGTTACAGATTAAAATCTTAACCACTAGATGTCATTTTGTGTACCTGGTTATCTGTATTACATATTCTGATTGTTAAAATTAAAATTCAAGGAGGTTGATTTTTTTTTATTTCAAAAATGAGCGTAGCTGCAGAAACACACATTTATATAGCACTTTTCTAGTCTTAGCGACCACTCAAAGCACTTTACAACACAAGTCAGCATTCATCCATTCACACACACACACACACACACACTCATACACTGATGGCAGAGGCTTGCATACAAGGTGCCACCTGTTCCTCAGGAGCGATAAGCATTCACATGCACACTTACAGCAATTTGGGGTTCAGTATCTTGCCCAAGGCCACTTCAACATGTAGACTGCATGGGCCAGGCATCGGACCACCGACCTTCTGATTATTGGACAACCTGCTCTACCTCCTGCTGAGGTATATAATAGTTGTGCTTAATATTTTTGGTACCCCTAAAATTGCATGTGGACCCAGCCTGGCCCCTCCATTTGAAATGGTCGAGAACCACCACTGAATAAAGGCGACCCTGCCTCTGTCCCTCTGTCCCTCTGTCCCCCTGTCACTGTCTGTGAAGTATTAGCAGAGGACCTTTCAGTGTATCAACAAATAGCTCCAAGCACATAGAAAAAGCTTGACAGTGAAGTGAGAAGCTTTTGTTACATCCGTTGGCAGTGTTTCAGCTGCATAAGGCTGATTATCAAACTGATGTCGAGTACCTGAGAGAGGATTCTATTGCAGACCTCACACCTGGAGACAAATAGGAAGAGAGTAGGGTACATTTTAGCACCTTTTTTTCCTCCTAAAAACTTTATATAAAGCTGCACTGATTTCCATAAACAATTGATCAAATTATTTTGTGTAATATGACGAGGGCTGCTTGTAGTGACGAACCCACAGAATTACCATTGACTCTTAAGTTCCTCTCAGCTTATTCCTAGCCACCATGAAGCCATTAACGTAACAGAACATTGATTCATATTTGATCAGCTCTGCCTAGTTTGACTGTTTGGTCAGAGTTCGCGAGTGATTGACAGCCAGCTCTCATAGATGGCAGATGGACAGCAGACCTCAGATCAGCTCTTACTATTTGTTTTTTTCCGGTCTGTGAAATCTTGCCGATGATGTTACTAGCACTGGACACAGAGGCATATGATTTTTTCAGGTTACCTGTTTCATGTACTACTGTCACGATATAGCGACCGTTTTATAAAAATAACTTTTTTTAATCATATTTGCTCCAATCTCACCTACTGCTGCTTTAATGGGCCTTTCCCACAGAACGCGCTTTGCGCTCGCCGTTGGGTCTAGCGGAGACTGACATCTTCCCAGCCCCTCATGGCAGACTGACATTCTGGACATGTGGTTATGTCATATCTCTAGCCACCGTGGCCTCTCATCATGTGTTGCTGGGACTCGCGACTTTTCCACCAAAGGACCGATACGATCTCCTGGGAGCCCCCATCGCTATGGAAGGGCTTTTCAGATCGATTTCATCTGTTACTGCTTGTCTTTTTGAGCCCTGCAGGGTTAGGCCAGCGTACTACCTGGGTTGGCTGGGGCTCCCTACTTCTCTGCTGTGGCAGTCTAGGTTGTAAAGAAGTAGGTGGGCTGCAGCAACTAACCTCTGGCCAGTCAGGATCAGTGTGGTTGCGTCGCATCAGCGCATGCATTCATCGGGCTCCACTTGCTGTGCCCATAGATACTGCAGGTCGGCACGTATTCAGGTCGGCACGTCCTGATTTGCCGGCTACGCTTGTGCAAATTTTCAGTGGGCGAATGTGTGCTCATAATAAGAGTGAAGTATTACCCATAGAGTCCAGTAGAGGGCTCTGCTTGTGCTTATAGAACTAGGTTTACAGTATGTAATTTAATACATTGTAAACCAGATCCAGATCCAGTATAAACCAGCATATATGCGATGGAAAGAAGTCCTACAGATAACAAGACGAGGAGAGAGAAAAACAAGTGAGAATAAGAGAAAAATCTTCAGGATTCTCTGTGTAGACAACTCTGGTTTGATTTAAACGATTAAAGTGATTCATTTTACTGACTTACCTCATCATTTTCTGCCTCACACAATTGATTTAATACCAAGAGTATAGAGGTCAAACACCGCTGTTAGATCAGAAAAAGTACACAGAGCGGTTCTCCGGGATCTAGCTGACACTGCCGGCTAAATTCACTGATGTAATACTCATCTCAGACTCATAAAGTTCAGGCAAGGGTCAGAGGTGAGCTCTATATCACTCCAGGTAACCATGACAACCAGATTAAATTTTTTTAACCATTCAGTTCAGCAAATTGATTTTTGACAGGAGCAAAAATGTCATAATATTTCATATACCTGAAGTGTCGAATGTGGATTCTGACCAGTATTCCCCACACCAATGTATCAGCAGTGTCATGAATCAAGCTATCAATCAGTCTGACCCAAGAAGACTTTCAACCAGAAGACCAGTGTTCGTGTCCCGTGTGAAACTAAAAGTAACATTGGCCCAATCCCAATTTCCCCCTAAAGCCTTAAGCTCTGAACCCTCAGGGACTTGACTGACATCACCCGGTAAATGGTAGAGTGTGAGAGGCTGCAAGGGTTTGAAATGATATAACTATGAATGGGACGGCACTTTGCGGTGACATATCACGTTACCCGATGATGTCAGTTGTGGGTTTTTACTTTACGTTTTTTTACTGCCTGTTTGAATGTCTTCCAGGCTGTTGTCTAAGAGACAACAGCCTGGAACTAAAATCTATTTACTTGTTTTTGTCAAACTTCATTAAGTAAAATTAAAAGAAATATGGTGAATGGTGGAATTGTTTTATGTACCATAAATCCTTACTGTTAAGGTTTCTGTGTAAATTTAAATATGCTTGGCTGAATACCCATGTGCTGTCCTCCTCGCCGGATACATTTTGTGCAACCAGCACACCCCCGTGCTTATGTGCACATCAAAGGTGTCATTTTTATTAATTATTCTACACAGATCCTTCTGCGCATTAACAGGCGTTTAGGTGAAAAATTGTGAATCGCTTAAAACTTTTTCGCTCTGCTTTTAACCCCCTCAGGACCATCTGTTTATGCACATTAGCATGTGCATGCGCATTAAGGTGTCATGCATGAACGTGTGGTACACTTAAAGGGACTGTTTGTAAGAATCTGAAATGTGTTGTTAACAGCTTCACCTGTGTCCGTTAAGTCAACTAAAGTCAGCGTCCTGTTGCTCGTGCTTGTACTCGCTCTACAGAGACATGAAGGAGCATCGATCAACACAGTGAGGAGACACACGTCAGCTAAAAGCACAATATCACTCTATATTTCAGCTGCTTGGCAGTAATGTTAGCTGACCAGATGAAGGTCTCTCCATGAATCAATGCTGATCCTAGTGTTGGCTTTTCCTGCCTCAGCCTCCCGACCGCGGCCGGAGGGAACAGGGGAGACACCGGAGTTTTGGTCGGAGATGATAACGTTCCTCTCTGCGGAGCCCCGTCACTCCACAAGACACGGGAAACCTCTGTTGGTCTGGAGGAGCTGCAGCAGTTATTTCTGACCAAACGTCCACTGAACATTCACTAGATATTCTCAGAGCTAAACTAACTCTTCTGCAGTGTGGAGTGAGCAGCATGCACGTGAGAGTGGAGCGAAAGAGAGAGAACGAGCGCGGTGTGTGAGTGAAGGCAGGCAGAGGAGCAGAGTACAGCAGAGACTCCGGTCCTGGAGACCAAAACTGCGGTCTCCCCCGCGTCCTCCGACCGCGGCCAACACTGTTTAACAGACTCGCCAACTGCCAATTGAGGAAGCCTGTGATTAAACTGAATTATTTAATGTTTTTACTGTTTCAAAGAAAATGTTTTATTTTCTAAGATCAATTCACAGATTATATGAAAGAGACGATAAGAACGCAGCTGCTTTTGTAACTGCCTCCATGTGACTCCACTCAACCTTCGATTCAAAAGGTGTCATGGGGAGTTTTTTCAATACCCAATACCTCAGCATGAAGACAGAATACACACTGGGCCAGGCATACTGTGCAAGAAAACTGCTCCTGATGTAATCCTGTCAGCTTTAGTGGTCAGCGGGTCTAAAATCAGCACATCATCAAAAGCTAGTGCTGTGTATGATGATGCAGAGCTGTTGGTTTAAAACCATGCTCTGTTACAGCAGTGTGTGGGGGCGTGTGTGGGGGCGCCTCTGCCCTTGTGTTTGTTTGCATCTCTGTACACATGTGCATGTTTATTTGTTCATTTCCAAATGTGTGTGACTGACAGTCTGCATTTAAGTGTGCACATCGATGCGTCTGTGTGTGTGTGCGTGCGTGCGTGCGTGCGTGTGTGTGTGTGAGAGACACCCCAGGGTGCATTTGATTTAGCATTATTTGGGAGGATTGAGCCAGGCTCGGAGCCAGCCCAGCTGCCTCAGAGGAACAGAGGGCATCTGTTCAGCCTCCACACCGGTCGCTCTGTTCTTAAACGCTTCTCAGAAAGCAGCATTCACATATAAATTCCTAACAGAGGTTAAAGGGCTAATCGCTGTGATTTTCACTATCCCGTGGCTCAAAATGGTAATGTTGATATATCTCCTGGGTTTTGGTATTTTTTTTTCTTTTTCAATACCACTGACTGTGGAATTATTTCATGTATGCTGGAGATTTCTCGCTTTCAGTACCTACACTGAAGGCTGTGCTTTGAACAAAAAGCCGATCATTGGAATGCCAACAGTCACTGAGGTGGTGGTGATATGTCTGAGGCGAATGGAATCCACATTTTACATAAAGTTGGAGTAGGCAGGTTGGAGCAAATATGATTTAAAAAAGGTTATTTTTATAAAACGGTCACTATGTCCTGATAGCAGCCATGTTGAGATCAGTTGAAGAAATACCAAGCCCCGCCCCCCAGTTGCAGCAAACTTTCTCATTTTACAGCTAAACAGTACACTACAAGATGATTCTGAAAACATTTGAGGAGAGAAATAGGCATTACAGTAACAGAATATTGATTCATATTTGATCAGCGTTGCCTAGTTTGACTGTTTGATCGGAGTTTGTGAGTGGCTGACAGCTGCCTCTGTTGAATGAAGAGCCAATAGGAACGCTCTCTCTCTGAAATGACCTGTGATTGGCTAAAGTCTCCCGTCACGGACTAGGTTTTCTAAAGCCTGAAAACAGAGCCATGAGGAGGAGCAGAAGTCTAGTTTTCTCACAACAATGGAATTTTTGCCCAATGATGCCAAAAATATTCTGCCTACTGCAGGTTTAATGCATATTTAACATAAAAACACAGATATGTCGTAGCATCTGTGACATTACCTGTATGTGTTTTCCAGATTTCGGTTTTTAGATTTTGGGAAAGTTGCTAGAGCCAGAAAATCAAAATTTATGTAACAGACTGTATTGGTCTCTCCTAGTACCCACTCAGTGGACAAACTCCGGGTCTGAAAAGTGAAACCAATGCGGAAGCACCTTCAACTTGCATTCTTTCTAACAGCCAGCAGGGGGCGACTCCTCTGATTGTATAGAAGTCAGATAGAAAATGAGTCTACTTCTCACTTGATTTATTCCCTCAGTAAACATAGTAAACATGAGTTTATGTTCTCAATCACTAGTTTCAAGTCTTCTTCAATACAGCATGATGTTCATTTAGTAAATGATGGTCCCATTTAGTCAAATAGACCATATAGCAGGGGATGCTTTAGGGCGGGGCAACCTTGTGATTGACAGGTCGCTACCACGACGTTGTCGGGTCTGGGAGTTGTCCGTGTCTTTCGTCTTAGAGCTTTAACCCTTTCACAGTGTGTTTTCACTTCATGAAAGTTAATTGTAACATTTTGGTCGCCTAAAAATGTCTTATTCAGCGTTTGGTTGTACTTAGCTCCACCCTCTCCGGTCCCTTCTGGTTGCAAAAAACAAGATGGAGCAGTCCAGAAACCAAGATGGCAACGACCAAAATGTCAAACTCAGGCTTCAAAACTGTAGTCCACAAACCAACGGGTGACGTCACGGTGACTACGTCCACTTCTTATTTATAGTCTATGTACTCACCTTTGTGGTACAATGCAGGTGTACAATTCAAGTGCCTATTTGTGTGACAAACAACTGTGTGCCCATATGCCCATTCAGACTTTAAGTGTGCTGAGGATTTTCTGAGCACACTGGGACACACCTGATGCAATTTTATCATCCCTTTGCTCAAATAAATAGATGGCATGAGTGATTGGATTTGCTGTGATGAAACTCGAAATTAAGATACCTGCTGAGACAGTTACATCCTTAAGAGGAGACACTTTAGATATCACCGTGGAACTTCGCCTATTTTATTGTATTACAAGTTTTCTGAAATGTTATGTTTAAATATGGAAATGAGGCATTATCTTATTAAATATGTGCTAATTTGCATACATTTCCAGAACAGAAATCTGAACATTGGATTAAAAATTCTTCATTTTGTTGACATATTAGAGTCAAAGGTTTTTACAGAGGGAATTTTTACGGAGTCAGATGAGTCTCAATATTAATGAATGCACACAGAAGGATTCAGAAATTTATTTTGTGATTGATAAATGACTCTCTCCACAAAAAGAGTTATCGTTGTATATAAATGTAAAAAAAAAATCCACATATTAAAAAAATAAGGTTCAAAAATATATTTCTGATTCGCATTCATCCTGTGCATCACGTAAATTATTCCTTCATGGGGCCCACTCATGTGATTGTCTGAAAAGGAGCTAGACATCTAATTGGCTACAGGTGCATTTGTAGATTGGGCAACGTCAGGGGAGTCTAAAAAAAATAGGGTATTGGTGACAATTGGGCCGATCAATTAAATTCAATTATATGTTTATATACTGTATACATTATATAATGGAATTTGGATTCCTGTTTAAGTTTTGACCAATTTGTTGCTGCATTAAAAGGTTCACAATTGAATTGTAATTCCTGGTAAATTTGAAGATGTTTTACAAAGTTACTGGTGTACAATTTACTATTTTAATAATAAAATAACTGCAAATTTATATCTGTGTAAAGCGATGTTTAAATCCAGCCTGATGTTGCCTTACACATAAAGAGTGATCCCAGTCACTTTTACACAGTGAGGCAAACAGCTGATTAATTAAACACTTGGTATCGGTCAATACCCAAAGCCCAGGTATCATTGCATCCCTAGTAACAATATCCAAATATGTTTTTGATGAAAATTGCAAATACTTTTAGATACATACTATTTGTGAATTTCTATTACATTTATTAAAATAAAAAATATTAGAAATAAATTTGTGAACCTGAGGATTTCTTTTTACATTTGTATACGGTAACTATTTTTGTGTGCACTAAAAAATATTTTTGTGGAGAGAGTCATTTATATATAAATCACAAAATATATTTGTGAATCCTTCTGTGTGCATTCATTAATATAGAGATTGATCTGACTCCATACATTTTGGATATATTTTAGTATCACTCCATAAATCAGAAAAAACTGTCAACACCCATAAAAAAAAAAATCTATTTCGTCATGTTTTTAGGAATAACATGTAATCTGGCTATGAATGATATATGAACAAACCCCTCTGTAAAATATTCAAAATATACAGTAGATAGGAATGAAAATGGAAAGGTTATACTTCATTTTCGCTATCAGCGCCGTTTACGCCGTTAGCTAGGAGCTGCCGGCTCGGCCCGCGCCATGTTGAGAGCCGTGCAGAGGCAATTGAAATGCCCCCAATCTTGCATCTAGCACCTTTAAGCACCCATAAACACCTGTGTGGTGTATATGGAAAACTGCAGTGTGCTTTTTAATGCTTACTGATCGTTAAGCTGCTGCCGCCGGTGTTTTCCAGAGTAGCCCATCTAACGAGGATGTCTCCTGTCTGTGCAATCAATGCTATTCTTAATGTGTTTTGACCTATTTGAAAACTGAAGACAACTCACAGTCTCTACTCATCTCGGCAGGACACAACTTCTCAGCTGAGGCACCAGAGTTGAGTGTGGGGGCAATCAAGTGTACAGTTGGGGGGTCACACACTTATGTATTCACAGAATTATGTTTTCCTTTATTTGAAAATATAGTAAATAACAAGGCAGATCCGTTATAAGGGTTCGTAAAATAACATTTAACATAGCCTATGTGTGTGTGTGTTTCAACACTGTCCAATCTGCATACTAATTGAATTGAACAGCACATCACTGTAGTCTCAAATAACCCTTTTATATAAAGCCTTTCAAGAAGATCTGTTTTTTCTTGTGATTTATTTCTGTATTTGCTTTTTTATTTGCTGATTTTGTGCATTTTATCGGTATCCGTCTGTTGAGGATCTCAAGGAGAATTTGAGAGCAGGTCAAAAGGGAGAAGAGAAAACAGGAAGAGAGGGAAGATGATGGGGAAAGAAGAGAGCAGGAAGGCTTAGAGAGGAGAACAGTGAAGTAGTATTTAGAGGAGGGCTGTTCTCCTGAGTCGAGATGCTCTGTGAACAAACAAGTGAGTCTTTGAAGGCCTTGGCATTTGACAGCAGGATGTGAGATAGGAGAGAGGAAGATGTGAGGGGAAAAAATTTAATTTGTTTTTTTCAATGGAGATGGAGTAGTCTGAGAGGACACTTGGACCTTTTCTAACCATCCATCAGTCTGGAGCTTTTATCATTCAGACCAAATATCAACTAACTCTTCTCTAAAATCACTAATTCTATAGCATGAAATACAATTAAAAAGTTTGGTTTTCTCATAAGGTCATGGTCATGCACTTCTAACAACAATATGAGTCATTTTCATATTTGTTTGGCTATTTGATATTTCCAACTAATATAACAGAATAACGATTCAACTATGGTAACTTAACAAAAGGACTGTAAATACACTCTGATCCCCTTTTTCACCAAAATTAGTGCATATATGCAGTTTTTTTTATGTGGGAAAACCTGCTGTTAAAGAAATGCACACATTATCAATCTGGTATGAAGGGAAATGCTCTGGCTTGTTTGTATTTCTTTAAAGCTGCAGCCGGTAGAAATGGAGCAAATATGATTAAAAAAAGCTATCTTTATAAAACGGTCACTATATCATGACAGTAGTGCATGAGACAAGTAATCTGAAAAAAATCATGTGCCTCTGTGTCCTCTGGTGCTCCTAACGACATCTGCAAGATTTCACAGCCCGGAGGAAAATAGCAGTCAGAGCTGATCTGGAGTCGGCCGTCCAGCTGCCGTCTAAGAGAGCCACGAGTTAATCACTCGCGAAGTCCGATAAAACGGTCAAACTTTCAGTTTTCAGAAACATCTTGTAGTGTACTGTTTAGTTGTAAAGTGAGAAAGCCAGTAGGAACGCTCTCTCTCTCTGAAATGACCTGTGATTGGTCAAAGTCTCCCGTCACAGGCTAGATGTTCTAAAGCCTGAAAACAGAGCCATGAGGAGGAGCAGAAGTCTAGTTTTCTCTCAGAACACTTGAATTACAATATGCTGAAAGGTTATTATGGGATTTTTGCCAAATGATGCCAAAAATATACTGACTACTGAAGCTTAGTTACAAATTATTTCATTATATGACATTTTAATGGGCTATAAAAAGAATTATGAAAAGAATTTACAAATGAAATATGAATCCATCAATAAATAGTTCAAATTAAAAAGGGATTTACAAAAACACCATAAAACATTGAATAAGTACACCATTTAAAAAAAACATTAATGCATTTATAAATAAGTACTAAACTTGAAAATGCAGTTTAAAAAGAGAAATGAATAACTGGATTCACAAGTTGAATTAAGAATACAGGTTTTAATCAGGCATTTAAAAGGGCAACTTCTTTTCCCATTTGCATTAGCATCTCTGTGCTGCTTTTACTAAACCCATTAGCTATTCATTTGGCGAGTCATTTAGCTTCTCCATTTAGCCTTCATTTCCGTGACACTTTGGGTCTTGCTATGGCAAAACGAGGCAAAGAATAAAAACTAGAAAATGTATTTCCTGCTGAAAATGCGTGGGAATGCTGACAGCTGAAATTAATTGCAAAGCATTGCTGAAAATGCAGAAATGTGAAATGACTTGCCTAAAAATGTGAAAGCTCAAATGCATTGCACTGCACTGCTGAAAAACCTAGAAGTTTAAATGTACAACTGGCAGAGTTGGAAGCTGAAAAGACTGAGTGACTGACTGAGTGACTGACTGAGTGACTGACTGAGTGATGAAGTTACAGGATTGGTCGGCCAACTGTTGGAGTTTCCTCATTGGTCGTTGCTCTTTCAAAATGAAAAGACAGAGAACAGTTCTGTGTTTCTGTTTTCTGGGGAGCGTGTCAGCGGTTCAATGTCTCATTACATCGTGCCGTTGTTGTGCATGTGCTATTGTTTATGTTCGTTTAAGTTACGTTATGTTGTGCTTCGTATCGTGTTACCGTGCATTCACACCAAGCTTCAAGCTAATTTTCACCTCGCTTTCCTCCAGAAATAACCACTGTTGCTGCTTTGTACATGTTGTGGAAGTCCCAGATATGTCATAAAAAAACAGAAAACCATTGTGCCTGGGTTCTTAATGTAACCCAGCGGAGAACTGTATTTACATACTGTATCTGTATCTAGCAAGCCACACGTCGCTACTGCGGTATGAACCATTGTAGCTGCTCCATCAACACTCCATCTAGGAATAAATACGGCAGCAACAACGTCAGTGATGACATCAACTTTAGTGAAGTATGTTTATATTGTTACACACCACTTATATGATGAATGCTTTTGATACACATGCTTTAATAAAAAACTGAAATACGTTTAACCTTGCAGACTGTATGTCATGCTAATACCTTTTCACCTTGTATAAAATGTATAATATACTGACTAGTAAATGTTACCATTTACTGTTACTGAATGTCATTTGCTTCATTATAAGTTGTCTTTCAATCAAACATTAAGATATAAGTGGAAAAAAAGAGTTCACAAAACATAGACATGACCACTGACTATTTGTGTCACATACTGACCATATACGGTCCAGACATATACTCCGTTTTAACAGGCTCCACACCATAAACAGTCCACGATAGAAATCAGGTAATTCCTTGATGTCAGGCTGCTTTAAGTAAATCAGAAAAAAAGATCCTTTCCGTCCCAGTCCACCTAGCTGACTCAAAATGGTGCAAGCCAGCAGCCTCCACGCTAAATCAGCAGGACCACACAGGAACCTTTGTAAGAACTGGAACCAGAAGGCAGCCCCCCTGCTGATCAGGTGGATCAGGCCCTGTCCTCCGTCATCCTTCGGCAGATACAGCACACTGAGACACCCGGTGCAGTCTGTCCCAGAAGAAGTCCACAAGAAGAGCCTGGATCTCTGACAGCAGATCAGGTGGGGGGTCAACACATGACAGGTGATGCCATAAAGTGGACGATACCAAATTGTTAGTGATGAGGACTCGACCTCTGTAGGACATTTTAGTTATAATCCACTTCCACCTTGCAAAAACGACCTCTGACCTTCTCAAGAACATTTTCCCAGTTTTTAAGAACAAACGATTGATCACCCAAAAACACTCCTAAATATTTTAGCACCCCCGTCTTCCAAATCAACCTCCAAGGCAAACTGAGCTTCTTCTCTAGTCCACCAACACTGAGAGCTCCACTGTTGTCCCAGTTTGGCTGAAGATATTGAGCCAAACTGGACAATATTTTTTACCAACATGTCAATATCCTGCTGGCTGTCCACCAGGACGAACTGCTGGCTGTCCACCAGGACGAACTGCTGGCTGTCCACCAGGATGAACTGCTGGCTGTCCACCAGGACGACCTGCTGGCTGTCCACCAGGACGACCTACCTCTGATTGACACAATACAAAACCTTAACTTTATTAATGAAACAAGGACCAAAACCAAAGGCACTCAACGTGAGCCATAAATATTCATGCTCGACACAATCAAAAGCTTTTTTGCTGATTAATTAGTATGATACCAGCCTTTTGAGGCCTGCCCGGTACACAGTAGGTCTGATCACACTGAATCGCCTGCTCCATCACTCTGCTCAGCCTGGTTGCGAACACCTTGGAGAGGAGCTTAGAGTCAGAGCAGAGCAGAGACACGGGCCTCCAGTTTTTGATGAACCTTTCTTGGGCAGTAAGGTAAGGACTGCCCTCCTGCAGCTCAGTGGCAGATGCTCCCCCCCACCACCCGACACCACCGACCACAAAGACTTATAGAAGTCAACAGGTAGACCATCTATTCCGGGAGATTTCCCACTCTGCATGCTCTGCAGAGCAGCATAGAGTTCATCAGATGAGAGAGAGCTGCTTCCAACTCTACGTTACTCTGCTGCTCAACCTGAGGAAGACCAGTACAGAAGCTGTGAGACACTGCCTGCTCCTCTCTGTGTTCAACCTGAGAAAGACCAGTATAGAAGCTGTGAGACACTGTCTGCTCCTCTCTGTGTTTAACCTGAGGAAGACCAGTATAGTAGCTGTGAGACACTGCCTGCTCCTCTCTGTGCTCACATTTGAACAGGTTACTGTAAAAGCTGACAGCATGCTTGCGGATTGCAGTGTGATCAGTCAGCACCTGCCCAGTGTCAGACCTTAAACTGTGAATGAACCTTTTCTGTCCATTCTTACGCTCCAGACCAAAGAAAAAGTGTGATCCACATCCATTTGGGCTACATTTTGAAAGCAGGACCTAACCAGAGCCCCCTGAGCTGAGACACCCAGCAGGTTGGCTAACACACACTTTTTAACTTCAAGTGTCTCTGTATGGCGTCGGTCTCTTGTGGTCTCAGTTAAGTCTCGGAGATCCTCCACTTCAGACTCCAGAGCTTTCACTGAACTCATTAAGTTTTTGTGACATTCTGAGTGTTCTGTTGACAGACTTGTTTGCTTTGGACCTTTCCAAAATCCCACCACTGCTGCAAAGACACAAAATCAGACTTCATACTTCGGTGGTTTTTCCAAATAGGCACTACTAGATTTTACACATTTTATATAGACCGAAGCTGTTACAAGTGAGTGATCAGAAAAACCAACAGGGCTGATCAAAAAACTTTTAAAAACATTAAAATTATATTTAAAACAATAAAAACGATCAAGCCTGGCCATAGACAGTAAGTTATCTTCAACATGTGTCCAAGTGTATTATCTCTGTTTGTTATGAAAGCCTCTCCACACATCACACAACTCCTGAGCCTCCATGAGATGAATGAGACGAGTGTGAGAGGTAGCGTGAGGCTCTGCATGGTTCCTGTCTAACCTGCTGTCCTCAGTACAGTTAAAGTCTCCACCAATGAAAACATATTCCTCACTGTTACATTTCTCAATCACTTCATTTAAAACATCTAGAAACAAGACTCTCTCCGCTCCCACAACCAGAGCAGAAATATTAATAAACACCATCTTTACATTTTTACAGAGCTACAAGATGATTCTGAAAACATCTGAGGAGAGTAATAGTCATTACAGTAACAGAATATTGATTCATATTTGATCAGCGCTGCCTAGTTTGCCTGTTTGGTCAGAGCTCGCGAGTGATTGACAGCCGGCTCTCATTGGTCCTGTTCACACCTGGTATTAACATGTGTCCTCAGTGATTGGATCACAAGTGGACAGCTTTAAGTACGTCTGTTCACACCTGGTATTAAAATGCGTCTCCACATGCATCTTCAGTGACCACTTGTGATCCGATCTCATTCCCCACTCTATATGCAACTAAACACGTAGTAAACACACGACTAATACAGCAGCCGTTGTCACGTTATATTACATGAATGTCAGTTGTAATATCCTACATATTTTTAAATCGGCTCTTACTGCTTGTTTTCTTCCGGTCTGTGAAATCTTGCAGATGCCGTTAGGAGCACCAGAGGACACAGAGGATCATGATTTTTTTTCAGGTTACCTGTTTCATGTACTACTGTCACCATATAGCGACCGATTAATAAAAATAACTTTTTTTAATCATATTTGCTCCAATCTCGCCTACTTCTGCTTTACTCACCACACCTCGTTCAACAACCACGCTGACTTTATCAACACTGTCCAGAAAAATGACGACTCCATTATTCATTCTAGCTGCAGACTTAACACTGTCATAACTGACCATTTCTCCGATTGCTAAACTGGAATCTTCCACGGAGCAATTAACAGTTGGACAGAGTTTAACTCCATGCCGTCATGTGAGCTTAACGACTCCGCTAGTCGGTGTGACTCCCAGCTGAGCCGGTCGTCACCGCTCCGGAACCGAAAACACTTCAAACTACAACACAAAATACCGCTACAGTAATACATCTAACAAGAAACAAACAAACAAACAAACAAACAAAAGATAGAATCACACTCCGCTCAGACGCGCACCCGCTCTCACCGTCTTCCATTCCCAGCATGCACTCAGAGAGAGAGAGACAGAGGGACAGAGAGAAAGACAAAGAAAGAAAGACAAAGAGAGACATAGAGAAAAAGAGAGAGAGTGAAAGAGAGACACAGGGAGACAGAGAGAGAGACAGAGAGACAGAGAGTGAAAGAGCAGCAGAGATTCCGAGACAGCAACTGCTTAAAAAAATGAGCTCCTGATTATACTTCAATTTTTGATGAAAAATCTGAAACAAAACACAGAGATCATTTGATAATTAGGTGCTTAAAGTTGTCTAAAGATATGTAGAGGACACTGGCAGAAGGACATCTCTAAACCGCAGGATTTTGAAGAGAAAAATCTGAAGGAAACTACAAGCTAAAGCTAGCTGACCAACTGACAGTGTGGATCTGCCTCAGTGGACCTCTCTTAACAACTGGAACAAGTGTGAAAAACAAAGGACTGGTAAGCTCTCCATTCCTATTTGGGAAAACTGAGACCTTTTCTGTGGAAAGAAGGACTTTACCTTTTTATACTTATCTGAAATTATACACCTTTCAGTTAAGAGCTAAAGTAAAGAGCTAGTGTAGCGGTGCACAGAATGATTGTCCCACAGGCTCAGTCTGGTGCTACATATTTATTTAAGATGTTCTGCAAAATGTAAAATAATGCTTTAGGTTGACAATCGCGACACAGTGTATTCTATTTCTAGCTTGTACACAGAGATTCTCATCATCTCACTTATTCACAATGACAGTACCAAAATGCCAGAAATGCACAAAATCAAAGATTATACCATCTCTAAACTCTTTAGAGGGTAATATATCGAAATACTTCCTGTTTAGATAAACTTAGCTCAGCAGCATAACACCATATTTCTTATATTTCTTAATAAACAGTCAACAACAACATAAACAATAATCATAGCAAAAGGCTAGTATGAGCAACGGGAGGGCTCCCTCACATGAGGGTTCATTGTCAAAGCTCCCAGCGCCCCGCGCTCCTACTCATGTTACTACCACGGCGGCTGTAACCCCCGTATTAGCTGCTAGCTAACTGGCTAAATTGAAGGAGCAAAACGGACGCTAACACACGCTAAACATTCACATAACTGAACACAGTGTCACCGAAGTACAGTGTAAACATTACTCTAACACAGAATTGCTAACTAACGTCACCAGCTTACCTGCAAAATGTAAAATAATGCTTTAGGTTGACAATCGCTACACAGTGTATTCTGATTCTATCTTGTACACAGAGATTCTCATCATCTCACGTATTCACGCGAGACTTCCCTGTGACGCTCCCTTCACATACACGGCTTCTGTAGCGACACTGCCACCTACTGGCGATCTACTGGCACAACACCCTAATAATAACA
>CAKAOI010048137.1:0-28616 GCA_916701655.1 Sebastiscus albofasciatus
TCATTTAGATGTGCTGGTATGACGTCAGAGGTCATGCTTGGCATTAACAATTAAAAACATTCCAGATTAAAGAAAAGAAAGGAAAGTTAAGAACGCCTGGATGAATAAATGTGGCGGTAAATAGAGTAAACTATGGATTCTCTTGACACCAGTGAAAATGGAGGCCCATCAATTTACATAATACGCATTGAAACCTCTCTCAAATAAGATATTATATATATTTGTGTTGTGCTACCCCCTTAAACAGTCATCCCATCATAAATGGCATGTACTTTTAAGTTACTTGTCATCCACACAACATCTGAAGAGCGACCATAATAATCAATTGCGTCTGGAGCTGCCTCCTCTTCAGCGGTTCAGATGCACCCAGTGTGAGGCCTGCTCAGATATGAAAATGTATGGAGATTTACTGAAATTTGCAATATTTAATTGGAGTTTGTGTGCATCTCTGTGTATGCCTCTGTATCTACTGGCAATGTGCCTCGCGAAATTAAAGCCAAATTCTTTGATCTGATATAAGATTTGAATAGTGAAGATTTAAATATTTAAAATTCTTCTGCGGTGTCACTTTGATCTCCGAAATGATTAATAGGGGTTTGTTATAGAAAATGCACTAAACGGATCTGGGAGAGCCAACCCACTGTAATTGTGAGTTCTCTCGCAGAGTGAGGGTAAATTACACATTTTAAAGTAACAGGGTAAACAGTTCATTTGAATTTTATTTCATTCTTTTATGTTTAATGAGACAAGAAGACAGAGAGCGACTTCAAACACCCCAATCTAAAGTGGAAAAGATTTTCTCCACGCGAGAATGACACTTGGAAGGGAAAAGTGCTTTCATCGTTTATCATGATGATTAGGAAGAGGAGGCTCTTTGTCTCCCATCTCTGCCTTTTTCAAGCATGAAGTGAGAGAAGTTGGCCAACACCCATAACGGCAACAAAATAATGCTGATGAACAGGGACTGTTGATTGTGTGATGCTCTCCTAGCAGCTTACACTATCTTGATAAGAATATAGGCCTACTGTATAACAGTATAGTGGTACACTGACATTTTGATCCCTTGTTTTTCAACCTGTTTACCCAGCCTGGTCGCACTAAATGGCGTATGAATGACACGGTAATTTACATTTTGCGTGCAATAAGAACACTGTTCTTGCTTTTGACGTGTTATTTGTACACCATGTAGTCTGTACTGACTACAATGTAAATGCATCTGCATAAATATGCTACAATCAGAGCTAGTGACGTAGAATAAAAAGTGAGAAAGACTGCTTATAATCGGTGGGTCCAACAAACACAGGACCTTCAATCAGGAGAGCCGTGTTTGTGTCCCAAAGTGTTGTTGAGTTATTTTCTAGTTACGTTAGTGACGTGTTTTCTGTACTTCTGTTACGTTGTGTCCGTACGTATTTTACTTTTTAGTTTGTATTTTTTTAGTTTACATACTTATTTTATGCCCAATGTTGTTTCCTTAACCTAACTAAATGCTTTTGTTACCTAAGCCTAACTGCAGACGTTACCGTAGTTTTGTTGAATTTTGAGTTTGTAGAATTGATATATTTTTGTGTTAAATTGAGAAGGGTGTAAGTTACCATCAGCAGTGACCCTTCGCTAAGACCTGCTCCTCTTACTTACTGTTGCCACGCCTGTGAAGCTTTCCGTTCTCACAAAAACAGGCTTCTCCTCTCTTGCGACTGATCGTCAGTTTAGCCAGCTGACAAGATCATTTCGAGCTGTAGATTTATAAGAGGAAAAATGTAAAATCAGACTCTTAATTTATTCACTCTTTCTTTAAGATTATTAGACAGGAAACAAGGGAAGAGAGAAAGGGTCATGACATGCAACACAGGTCCTCGGCTGGAATCAAACCTTTGACATTGCGGTTATGCAGTATGCTATGCGCCTCAATCATGAGGTCATCAGGATACCCCAATAGAGTGATGCAGGAATGAGTCCAAAAACCCGGAAATGAGTTAGCATTTTAGCACTTTCGGTTCCCTCGTCTTGAAGTCAATGGGTTTTTTGAATGGGTTTTTAGTTAGATGCCTGAAATAAGGTCTGTGGTTAACACAAGTTGAAGAGATTTTAACTTTTGTTCTACAACATAAAATACATCAGTAAATATTCCACTCGTGAATTTTGAAGCCTTTATGTGTCTTAAAAAAGGCGGTTGCCAAAAAAATTCTAAATGAGACTACTAAACCTCATCACGCCGACTCTTCCTCCTTTACAGCCTTGTTGTTTTCGTGTAGTTCATTTATAGCCTAACATTAACTTTTTGCTTCTGGTGATTGCATTCACACTTCAAAAATCATAGAAGTGTTGTTCATTAGTAGAGATTATCCTGCTGAACAAAACGTGTCAGTATCATAAACGTGTGTTTGTCACAGATCTTATTTTCTGCAATAATCCAAAACCCAATGGAAAAATCCCATTGGCTTTTTGTCGAGGGAACCCAGTGCGATGCTAGCTTCCTGGTTGGCCTATAAAAAAACGTCATCCCTGGAGCCCTCTCTATGTTTCCACTTTTAACGTTACAAGAAAAAAGGCTTTTAGGATGTGGATGCTATATTTTGGGTTATGTTAGCTGGGGTTACTGGAGTATAAACTTTACCAAATCCAATAAATAGCAGTACAGAGCAGCTAACATTAGCCTAATCGCTAACAGCATCCAGGAATGGCTTCCACACGGTGTGAAATACACACTGGATGTCATAGTCATGAATAGGGCTTTTTATGTGACCTGTACCCCCACAAACCACTTAACTCTTTGCTCTTATACTTCCCATCTATACTAGCCTACTACTCTATGCCTACTACTGTTGGTAGCAAGCTAGTTAGCCGGTCACGCTAACATTTGCAGCTAATGTTAGAGTAGCTAATCACACTATTTAATCCAATCCTGACTTTTTTGGTTTTCGTTTTTGGTTTGGTTTTGGAAAGGCAAAAAAATCGAAATAAGGACCACAATTTGAAACTATTTAAATGTGGATTATTGTTCTCACTACATCGGCCAGCTCCATGCATACAACTCTGGCCTGCTGTGTCCAGTAAGTTGCTAAGCTATATTAGACAATCACTGTTCGGTTCAGTTCAATTTAATGTTCAGTACATTTGATGAAAGAGTAAGCATCAAATCTATCTTTAGATGTTTAGATTTTTTTTAGGACATTAAATATTTAACATGTTACAGTTATGTCTTTTGCTATAATCTTGGTTTGTTAGGTCATCCCCTGAACCTCTTTTATTTCATTAAACTATTAAATTTGCTGCGCGGTCTGTCACACTGATATTAAAAGAGAATTGAAATCTAGTGAACAGAGTTTTAATTCAATAATAACATTAATAATAATAACATTAATATGATATTTGCTTTGAATTAATGTTTAATTCATCCCCATCGTATTTAAATTCATTAGCATGCAGAGAATGGAATAATTGTGCCCAGTTCTTCCTCTAATGCTTCAGTGACTCTGCCCAGTTGAATATAATAGCCTTGTAAACTGCACATTAAATTAGAATTGCTCTCCTTACGATGAAATGCTTTTTTTTTTTTTCCTCTTATAAATATTCAAAGTTTGATCGCGGCGGTGAAAACAAATATGGGACATACAGTAGCTATGTTGCTGTTTTCATGTGCCATGAATGTTTCATTTATGTATGAATTCAAGAAGCCATTTCAATGTCTTCCCCCACTTTGAGCTGCCCCTAAAATTAACATTGGCAGAAATTCAGCCCATTTGTGTTTTTTTTCAGTCTGACTAAAGAACAACATGGATTTTCAGATGAGTAGAATCATACCAACCACTGAACACATTTTCCTCCCATGCAGCCAATCACCTTCCACTTGACCTTTCTTCACCAAACACACACTTTTTATGCTCTTTTTCTTACTAAACACATGAAACAGACATTTTTAACTGAAGCAGATATGGTAGACGAGTGTGTGCTTTAGTGCATGTGCACCCACATATGTGCACGCGGGGGTTTGTGCGCCGTTTGTCTTAATGGTGGCCACAGGTCAGTGAAGATGCGTCTCCAGAAACCGTTGTCGGCGGCTGACAGGTGACCTACTGGACCATGAATTGCCTGTCTAACATTTCGTGGCGGCGTACCAACCGGTGTTTCCAATTGTTGTGGCACACTGCAAGAGAGCCACCTGCTCACCGACCGCCGTGATCAATGAATTTTTTTTTTTTTTTCTTGTGACACAACCCAAAAGAGGTGGTATTGACATTTGAGGCAGGGCCGTGAATCGATAGCAACCAGTCAAGCCGTCTGACTGAGCAAAACCCATAAACGTCGAGCCCTCTTGTAGTGGTCGGAGGATTGATTGATTGTTGGAATGGCAAATGTTAAGGCAGGGTGTCAGTTTGTGTTTTCTTTTCCTTTCTCACAAGCATTTTCTAAGGTATGAAAAGTGCTGAAAAGCATGAAAGAATGACTGAAAGGAAATAATCTCTCGGTTGTCATACATTAAGACTATATTTTAGGAAATGTGTCTTATTTCTAGGGCTGTCAAAGTTAACGCGATAATAACGCAAATTCATTTTAACGCCACTAATTTCTTTAACGCAATTGATAATTCAGAGGATGTAGCAAGCTTAGTTTTAAAGCTAGAGTGAAAATCCTGGTATTATGAAACTACAAATTCTAATGAATCCATATGTACCAACCATGTCTCATACTAGCTTGTTGCAAAGGAGGTTAAATAACGCTCCAAACTTACGTTAAATTTTGGTGAGGAAAAACTGGCATGACCATTTTCAAAGGGGTCCCTTGACCTCTGACCTCAAGATATGTGAATGTAAATGGGTTCTATGGGTACCCACGAGTCTCCCCTTTACAGACATGCCCACCTTATGATAATCACATGCAGTTTGGGGCAAGTCATAGTCAAGTCAGCACACTGACACACTGACAGCTGTTGTTGCCTGTTGGGCTGCAGTTTGCCATGTTATGATTTGAGCATATTTTTTATGCTAAATGCAGTACCTGTGAGGGTTTCTGGGTAATATTTGTCATTGTTTTGTGTTGTTAAATTACTTCCAATAATAAATATATACATAGATTTGCATAAAGCAGCATATTTGTCCACTCCCATGTTGATAAGAGTATTAAATATTTGACAAATCTCAATTTAAGGTACATTTTGAACTGATAAAAAATGTGCGATTAATCACAATTAACTATGGGCAATCATGCGATTAATTGCGATTAAAGATGTCTTTACATCTGTAATTTGAACCGTGAAAAGGCCGATACAATAATGTTTTACTAATTGGAAAAGAAGCGGCAAAAGTCTTTTACTGTTATTAGGAATATCAAAATACAGAGAAGTCTCATTTAGATGTGCTGGTATGACGTCAGAGGTCATGCTTGGCATTAACAATTAAAAACATTCCAGATTAAAGAAAAGAAAGGAAAGTTAAGAACGCCTGGATGAATAAATGTGGCGGTGAATAGAGTAAACTATGGATTCCCTTGACACCAGTGAAAATGGAGGCCCATCAATTTACAGAATATTTTTATGCTAAATGCAGTACCTGTGAGGGTTTCTGGACAATATTTGTCATTGTTTTGTATTAATTGATTTCCAATAATAAATATATACATACATTTTTATAAAGGAAGCATATTTGCCCACTCCCATGTTGATAAGAGTATTAAATACTTGACAAACCTCCCTTTAAGGTACATTGTGAACAGATAAAAAAATGCAATTAATTTGTGATTAATCGTAATTAACTATGGACAATCATGCGATTAAATATTTTAATCGATTGACAGCCCTTATTTCAATACACAGCTGAAACATACTGTAGTAGCAGAGTAATGTTTTGTTATTCGTAAGTGGATATAAAGCACATGCTATGCTATCTGTCTCCCAGCGCTGCTAAGCCCTGAGTAGCCACCTCCTCGGCTGCCTTTCCCTGTCTTGTCAATATCCTCCCCTCAGTGAGTAAAAGCCACTGACAGGTCTGATTTAGTCATTGTGCCTCTCAAAGTATCTTTCCACACTAATCAAAATGACTCTCTGTTAAATAAAGCATGAAAAAAGCTTTTTCCATGAACGGTGTGCTGGAGCGGAAGTCATCTTGCCTGTAACGCCGGATGATTAATCAACAGATTGGATTCTGCTCAGCATTGCAATTCCTTCCTGCAGCACTCACTTTAACCCAAACATTAGATAAAAAAAAATCATTTTTCAAGTAAAATTAAAAGGTAGACTGTCTGCATTTTTTTATTTTTTTTAAGGATGGGTGAGTTTTTTAGGGCTGAGACCTGCCAGGAAGTATCAGTGAGCGTTCCTGGCTCTGACTGTCAGCAGGGCTGGTAAATGGTTTTAAAGACGGTGGGGGGCTGACACTGTGCATACTAGATTGCGGTCTGAATGGAAAGTTGGCACCCATTGGTGCGTGCCTTCGCTTAACAGGGTGTGGCAGTTAGCTCTCTGCACTCATCATATGGTTTATGGGTCAGTCAGTGATGAAATGTAGCATAAAATCGCCTGCTTAGTAGCTGTTATGACAGGAAATAACCACAAAACAAGCATTTGCTGTCATCAGACATGTTGATAATTATCACTCTCATTGTGGTGCATATCCGTAATGCTGCCCGTACAATCCATGTCAGCTGTGCGGCAAGAAATAATTGATTTTCCTCTGTTTTCTGCTTGTTTACTGTAGCATGAGAGAGGTAAAGGGCAAAGTTTCCGAAATAGAATCAGCCCTGTCTTTTTTCTGCTCGGTGCGTGAAAATAGTATTGATTAATGGTCATTGCCCCTTTTTTCCAACGCAGAATGATGTAAAGACCCTGTCAGTTACCATCACCTTCTCCGAGAACGTGTTCCATCAATCCCGCGGCCCAAACGGGGCAAGCAGTGGCAGGTGGCACATATTTCACCTGCCCAGGCACAATGGGCCGGCAAGTGGGACAAGGCAGAGAGACAAAAGTGACACATGCGAAGGTGACAGCTTTTCACACCTGGGAATAATGGTTTTGATAGGCTTCCTGCTTGTTTCGCCGCTGCGGACCGGACAGAGACCAAAAACGTGTGATAATATACACACTTAGCTCATGGCGCAAAAAAGACCCAGGGCCTTCACAAGCCGGGGCAAATCTAAACTCTACCTTTCACCGGGAAGTGTGACGGCTCGGTCGCACAATGCTGGAGGAATACCGTGTTTTGACACATCAAGGATACAATTATTGGACCCTGAAGCTATGCTTGTCCACACATGCACCCTCTCAGTTAGACAGAGGATATAGTTGTGGGAGAACTGCAGTTAATTTCCACATCGCCACCGGAAGAATATCATCTGATTCTCCATGTGTGACACTGAAAAGAATTAGGTGCTGTCAAAGTTAATACGATAATAACGCAAATTTCTTTTAACGCCACTTAGGTTTAGGTTTTAGTGGGCTCAGTTTTAAAGCTAGAGTGGAGATATATCATCATATGAAACTAGAAAACCTAAGGAATCCATTGACACCAACCATGTCATACTAGCTTGTCGCAAAGGAGGCTAAATAACGCTGCAAACTTACACTAAATTTTGGCGAGGAAAAACTGGCATAGCCATTTTCAAAGGGGTCCCTTGACCTCTGACCTCAAGATATGTGAATGAAAATGGGGTCTATGGGTACCCACGAGTCTCCCCTTTACAGACATCTATTTTTTATGCTAAATGCAGTACCTCTGAGGGTTTCTGGACAATATTTGTTATTGTTTTGTGTTGTTAATTGATTTCCAGTAATAAATATATATATACATTTCCATAAAGCAAGCATATTTGCCATATCCCATGTTGATTAGAGTATTAATACTTGACAAAATAATGCAAATTAGCACCACACACACACACATACATACACACACACATATATATATACTGTGTGTATACATATACATTTCTGTGACATCCCTGTCTTGTCTGTTTTATGTCAGCTGATATTACACATGTGCTGTAACTTCAAAAGTAAAGCAGTGTTAATATCACTTTGGATGTCCAATTTATTCTGTCACAATTTCCCTCTCCCGTGTGTGTTTTGTAAAGGAAGAGGAGAAGATGGCCCTTCAACAGAGAAGCCTCACCAATGCACGTGTCATCGTCACTGTGAGTACATGCAGAGCTATTTCTGTTTTCTTCACCTGACCATGTTGACACGCTCGCCACATTAATGTCCTACAGTGGAGCTGGAGCTTGACAGAATAGAGGATGCGTGTAAGCGCGACGGGCCGTTTTGATCATCTCTATGGTATATTATCTGCATACTGTTACGTACAGCTCGGCAGTGCGGGGCAAACATGTGCTGCTCTCTCTCTCTTTCTCTCTCTCTCTCTCTCTCTCTGTAGGGCATCCCTGAGATATTTCAGCTTATTATCGGCGCCTCTTAAATGCTTCCTAGCAAACGCAGCTGTAGGCCCCGAAAGAGAAAGAAAGAAGAAGAAATCAATAAAATCATGCGTTTAATAAGGTGGGAGAAGGATTAATTATACATGGTAAACCCCACACATGAAGACTAATGGTGTCCTGAAGCCACAGTCAGCAGAAATTACCTAAAGGTTGAATATGAAATCAAAACATTACCATGATTACCATGTATTAAGACTTTTAAGACACTAACAATGCTGTTAATTTCATAACAAATACATTTAGCAAAAGTAGGCAGATTTTTGTTTTTGTAATTTTTTGTCATTTCTCAAAAGAACTTGAAATCTTATAGCTGTGTTTAATAACCATTAAATAGCATTCAATTTGCTTCCATAAATTTGTAAAACACTGTACTGTGGAGCATTAAAGATGAAGCCTTTAGCTGACCTTTTTAGATTATTTAGCACATTCTTTATTGAGCAACTCAGGCTGTTCTCATACACTGTTTATAGCTATACCAACAAAAAGTAATGCACTGTAATTTGTATACATCCCACGAAATGTATTCATATATAATCCATGTAATTGTGAACCGGGTAGCATAAAGAGCGACAAACACTGCGTAGCAAGGAGATCGGGTTTGATGGGTGGGTCAAAAAACACTGGACTTTCACCCAGGAGACCAGTGTTCGTACCCAGTGTGAAACTAGAAGTCAGTGTTGATATATTTGCCACGTGACTTTCATACTTAAGTTACAACAATTCAGGAGTTATGTTAACCCAAACCATGATCTTTTCCTAAACCTAACTAAGTCATTTTTGTCACGCAACTTCCGTACTTAAGTTACGCCTTTTCTGGTGTCATTTTAACACAACCCACAATCTTTTCCCAAAGCTAAGTAGTTTTATTGCCAAAACCTAACAAGGTCGATCTTTTCCTAAACCTAACTAAGTAGTTTTTGTCACGTAACTTCCGTTCTTAAGTTGCGCCACTTCCAGAGTTTTTTTAACCAAAGCCACGATCTTTTCCCAAAGCTAACTAAGTGGTTTTTCTTGCCTAAACCTAACAAAGTCGATCTTTTCCTAAACCTAAGTAGTTTTATTTTGAAATTGACACGTGCATCACATGGTCACAAATGCGTAGGAAAACGCATGAAAAAGGAGAAATTACTTTAATTAATTTGTTAGAAATCGTATGAGAAAACATTGAGCAGCTTGCATTTTCTCCTCTTAAATACCAGTTTTCTGTGGTACCTAACATCCCTAAATATGTAATCATGAAAATAATGATTATATGGATGCAGTCGCAGTAGCATGTTATGATGAAACATACTGGGTACCAATGAAATAGTTACTGGCAGGGGCATTGCTGTGAGGGGAATTGTTTAAGGGGAAGTTTACCTTGCACAGCAGCTGGATACTTGCGATATCACGAGAGAATCACTGGATCAAATCACACAAAAATCCATCTTGTCAGGATTCAAGTAATGCATCTGTGTCTGGACCAATCTGCGTCCTGTGAGGAGGTACTAGCAGCTTCAGGCGTGGTTTAGGTGTGTGAAACACGACACGGAGAGGCGACTGTTCGTTCTAAACAACAATGGCAGCTCCTGAAGAGGTTAGCATAGATGCTGCAACCGATAGCATCAGTTATATCAGAACTGGAGAGTATTCCTTCATTGAAAGAAGAGCAAAGAACGGCACTGAAGGCTTTTCTCCATGGAAAAGATGTGGATGGAAGAGACCGGCTTCGGTAAGAGTTTGATCGACAGATGGCACCTGCCAAGTGTTTTTTGAAAGTGCCCGACCTTTTCCAAACAGTTTCCAATGACAGCTTCTCAGATGGCTCTTTGTAACAAACCGTCTGGAGGGTCAGGTTAGGTACATGGGGAAGGCCCCAAAAAAGCCTGGAATTTAAAGTTTGTTTTGATCTGCAATTTAGACATTGAACACTATAACTGTTGGCTGTAGGCTATATACGTATTATCATTCCCATAACTTGAATATAATAGCCTTATAAACTGTGAATGATATTAGAATTGCTCCCCTTACAATGCAATGCTTTTCCTCCTATAAATATTCAATAAAGTTAGATTGTGGCGAAAACAAATATGGGACACATCACAACATAAACATAGATATTTTATAGCTATATTACAGCATCACCATTCTTCCCAGGCTTAGCCAAAGGTTTTGATCCACAACAAAAATATATAGTAAAACTATGCTATATTAAAGGTGATGATAATAATAAGTACCCCATAATTTAAAAACTTCTAGCTATTTTATTTCCCAGAGTACATTTTTTCTGTGGAAGTATTTTAAATCATTTTAAAATAAATGATGCCATACCATAACTTATTTTAGTGCTTACACAGTAAGCACTGTATTTGTCCATGTATAGCTACTGGGGCAGACGCAGTGAAGGAATTTCCCCTGCGGTGATAATGATTGGCTCAACAGCGCAATACACGGTATTATCGCTTTCTTTTTTTGCAAATTATTTAATTTATCCTGATTTTAGTGCTCTACAAATAAGCTTTATTGTTATTATTAGGCATATTGTTGCTTTTTAAATAACAAATATACAAATTAATAATTAATATTTGTTTGTTGTAAAATGCAGAACACAGAAGGACAATGAAGCGCAGCGTTTTTTTCAGCTGAGACACTTTGGTTGCGTCTGGTTGCTATGATACGGAATATCCGCCGAAGTAAAAAGGTGCTTGACCTGAATGAAGGGAAGGCTGAAACACCGATAGGGAGAGAGGACGGACCAGCTGGTCTATGAGTGTTTATTTCTCCTCCATTGTTGTTGTTCAACACTTGTAGCAACATGTCGGATGTGATGGTTGGTCATTGTGGTTTTTGTCCCGCCCCTCCTCCTTTGTGATTGGACGGCTGGGTAAAAAGGGACACTAATGAGCGCAGCGTTGAACATCTTTCAACTCACGGCGACCAAAAAACAATGTGCAGTGTTCAGCGCAGAATACCTTGTCCCGCTGCTGCCATGGCGCTCCCATTGCAAAGGATTAAAAAAAAAAACGAAAAATGTGAATGTAGCTGTTTTGGTGGTTGCTTGCCATTGTTGACTTGCAGTATTGCGGTTACTGCGACAGCGCTAATAGCTACCCAGTCAGTATTTTATTGGCGCACCACATGTACTTATTTATAATTACACAGCAATACCCGGGTTGTAATCTTAAGTGTTAACTGAGTCATTAGTAATTGGATCTTACAAACCATAGCATTAAAAATTACCATCTCAACAAAAATCCCATTTCCTCTCAGTTATAATAAGGAGACACTGTCAGCCCCTTGTTCCCTCCACCCGGTCCTCCCTCTCTGGGTCAGCCAGTGGAGGTCTGGGACGTGTTTATGGCAGGTTGAGATTAAGGAGACCAAATCCAACCTGCTGTTTCTCAAGGCCTCAAAAAGCCGAGTTGGATAATTAAACTGTCGAGACACGGGCCCTTTCTTCTTTTTCTACTCTCGCCTTCCCTTCCTGCGGTTTAATTTATTTGGACAAAGGGCAACCCGGTGGGCAGGCTGGGCAGGCTTCCAGCTCGACTGTGAACGCTCCGCGAGAATGATGCAGTGGCTGGGAGAGTTCATAGGTTGGGGTGAAAAGGTAGAGCCATCAGGGATGAGCCGGGTCAAGCTATTTAAGTCAATATTGCTCACCCCGTCTGACAGCCAGAGTAACACCTTCCTGATCCACGAGGCCAATGGACAAAGGAGGCAGCGTCTACGTCTCATCAACGAGGGATTGTGGGCTTCGGCTGCTCTATAACGGCTGGAGGGGCAGAGGTATGTGTCCGAGGGTCCCTGTAGAGCAGGCATTACAATGAAAGACTCACTGTTGTTGACCTAGCCCCAGGCCACATGTGTCACCAGCATAGCCATCAATACTACCATGTCATTACATTTGCACTTCAAAAATATAAGGCACAGCTTGATGGATTCTATCGCCATGGTCAGCATTTATATGCAGTAGAGAATAAGACAAAGCTGGGCAATTGTGTCGGAAATGGGATTCAACAGTATTCATCACATGTACATTTGACCTTTTTTATAGCATCAAATAACTAATTAAAACCAAACTTATCAGAAAAAATCAGCGTGAACTACCTGAACTGATAAAAAACATCTTTGGACACATTTATTTGACGTGTTACTTTTTGGTCTGGCCATGTCCCATCGCTAACATGGAGGGGGTGGGATTTATGACCTTTACTGCAGCCAGCCACCAGGGGGCGATCGAGATGTTTTGGCTTCACGTTTGGGGTGCTGTCATGTCTTCCATCTTTATATAGCCTACAGTCTATAGTTTAAACACAGATTGTCCAGGTTTCCATCCAAAAGCAGCACAAATTTCAACCAAATTTCCAGAAAAACGTAAAAAAGAAAATGCCAATTAATGGTTTTTTTTCATCCTCCATTGTTATGCAAATACTAGGAGTTAGTTCTTCCATTGCAGAAGAAGAGGGTGTTAAAAGAGTGACGGTTAAATCTCCAATGGTGGAAAAGCTTGAGGAAAATATGATGGAAATATATATATATGGTGCTTATGTTTGTAATGTTGCTAAAATGAATAAAATAGTGTCCACACAGATCTGATGTTTTTAGGGGAAACTTGAGTGATGTTTGAGTACGTCATAGTTTAATAGTTCCGTCTGTTTCCATTGCAACTTTTCCACCTCAGCCAAGCGTAAAAACTGTGTTGCGATATTTCGACTTTCTTTCAAATTTCCCATGTTTCCAAGAAGGTGTTTTTATGCGCAAATTGAAAATTACATAAAAATGGGTGGATGGAAACACACTTTTACTCACCCAAATTTATACAGAAGTACATTGCTCCATTCATGCTAAACTCATAGTATGTATACGACAGTAGATTTATTGTGTGTCACTTGTAGTATGGACACATTGTATTTGTCCATACAGTGTAGCAATAGCAACAATCAGCAGGCTCTGCACACACTATCTGCCCTCCCAGCCCTTGTATGGGGTCAATCGTCCCACCTCTTCCCAAGCTTATAAAATGTCCCTTATCAATATTTTAGCACATCAATTGTAACCCTTGGTAAACACATCTTCTCCTGAAAAGTAAATTATCAGTGGACACAGTCACTGGGGGATTGACTGTCTGGGACGCTGTCAAGGCTTTCTCTCTTGTGTTTGCTCTATCTCACACACTCTGTCAATTCCATCTTTGAGAGGGGGACCAATAGAATCCAGCAAAAGCTCTTGTTGAGGATTTTTCAAACTAAACAATGCCCTGGGCATATTGTATTCTCAGGAGAACTGTTGGCCAAAGTAAGATATGCTTCAATTCCCAGATTGCTGAACATTGTGCAGTACAGTTAGAGGTCCATGTACACAAACAGTGTTGGTTTTACTACCTGAAGAGTCTAAATAAATGTAAATCTATTATACTATACTGTCAGGAATTATGCTAAAGAAATCGTTTGACATTTTGGTTAATGCGCTCAATAGCTTTCTTTCCGAGAGTGAGGTGAGAAGATTGATGCCAAACTCTTCTCTGTACTCTAAATACCAAGCTACACCTAGTTGGTTAGCTTAGCTTAGCACAAAGAAGGGAACAGCAGGAAACAGCTAGCCTAGCTCTGGCCAAAGGTAACAAAACCGCCCACCAGCACCTCTCCTTACGTCGTTTGTTTAAAGGGTTGGTAATGTTGAGAATCTAGCAAGAGTACACTAGATTTAAAAAATGATCCAACTGAAAAACCCAGCCCAGTGTTGCCAACTCTTTTCCAATGAAAGTAGCTCACAGCACTAGCTTCACAAGTCCCTAAATCTAAAGAGAAAGTTGCCAAGTCGGCAACACTGACAGTCCGTCGCTTCAGGCCTCCCTCCAAAGCCACTCCCCCAAAATTATCATTATGAACGTCAGCAACAAACATGGCTGTTGTGAGTACTCACAGCTGTCAAGCTAACAGCTTGTGGAAGATTCCAGTGACGCGCAATGAGTGCACGTAGGTAGGTAGGCCATCCAATCATTTCATTTGGGCTGAATAAAATGAGTGGACGGGTTTATTACAGTCCTGCCACAGCCACCGATATCGGATTTTTTTCGTTTTTTTTTGTCAGAGCATTTGATTTATTGATTGCTGTCAGAATTTCAACAAATATAGCAAAAATGTATTTGAACAACAACACTACCAACCATACCTTTAATCTGTACAACAAAAAAAAAACAAAGAGAGCTATGTGCAGGACTATTTCTTTGCCGGACACAATAACTTTCTGGAGTCTTGGCATGACCATGAGGTCGCCAGACAACCAGCGGAGACTACGGGGCCCGGATGCATAAACCTCTGTGTAGATTCACAGCTAAAACTGTGTGAATGCATATAAACAAAAATGTGCATTATTTTCATCAGATTTATAAAGCTATACTTTTGCATAGTTCTGTTTTATAAATCTCAATCATTGTCACTGATTTCAAGAGTGGACATAGAAACACCCTTAGGCCTTGCTCAAAAAGGGTGCGTTTTGCAGGTTGACAAAGAGAGGCGCACCGCACTGCATGTTTTGTTGTTGAAGACGGACGTTAAGACAGAACGTTCTTTTGCCGTTTGCTGCGTCTTTTTTTTATTGTTGCTAGTCAACCACCGAATGAATTCTAATGTTTAACACAAACCATGAACTGTACCCTTCCTAATAGTTGATAGTACAGTTTAAACTAATGAAAACGAGTTACCTGTAATCTCGTGCTAATTATAAAAACAGCACCTGCTGTTTTATGTTCAGATCATGGTGCAACCTTTAGGCACAGCTGTGGCTATTAATGGTGTCTCATACCATTAATTCATCACATGAACCTGTAAACCAACATCGGCGGTGATATCTCAATCATCATAATTAAACGTCAGAAAGATGCTCAATGATTAATTATAGACTTCATATTGAAACAGACTTTACAAAGTACTTCACATTTGAGGATAAAATGATTATCATTAACACAGAGAAATGATGGCTCAAATGTAAATAAAAAGAATGACAATAATGCATCACTCATAAGTAATTAATTAAAATGAAGTCTATAAATGTGCCTTCGATTGTTTTGTAGACTGCAAAAAATAATAACTAAATCAGTGAAATTGCAACAACGCTTTATTGTTTGCACAAAAAGGCATATGAATGCTGATAATGATAATGCGCAAGGCATTTAGCGTGCAATAAGAACGCCTTTCTTGCTTTTGGCATGTCATTTGTACATTATGTAGTCTTTACTGAGTCCAGTGTATGCCACGCTCAGAGCTAGTGACATATAAAGGCGAAAAAGACTGTAACTGTCAACCATGGGGACCGGTGTTTGAGACTGGTGTTTTATTTTGTAAGTTACGTTGGTGACGTTTATCACATGTTTTCCGTACTTATGTTATGTTGTTTATTTTAAGGCCAACCATGAACTTTTTTCTAAACCAATCTAAATGGTTTTGTTGCCTAAACTGGTTTTGTTGCCTAAACATAACTAAGTGGTTTTGTTGCCTAAACTTAAGTGGTTCTGTAGCCTAAACCTAACTTAGTTGTTTTGTTGCCTAAACCTAATTAAGTGGTTTTGTTGCCTAAACCTATTTTGTTGCCTAAACCTCACTGAGTGGTTTTGTTGCCTCAACCTAACAGCAGAATAATTACCAGTTGTTTGTTTTGTTGCGTGGCATACAAATGACTTGCGAAAAGGCTAAAATGCATCCTCATGAAACACAGAATGTCTGTGTAATGCTGTGCTATTCATACGCCTTCCTGTGAGGCCCAGTTGCCTTATCACATCACCCACACCTGGCTCCAGAAAACCATGTGTATGCCTGGTCTGATATATACCAGGTGCACACATTCTTGCCACACACTCTTCTTTCATAAATAGCAGTTTATACACAGCATGTGTGCTGGCCCCACTTAGTTTTTGCACCTGGTCAAGAAATAGTCCACAACATAAGTTATAGTTACAGGGGGTTTCTTGTTTTTTACACTTTTTTTACACAGCTTTTTGTACAGCTTAAATATATAAGAAATACCATGTTAATTACTGAGCTTTAGAATTGTTGGTAGGCATATAGACTTTGTTACCTTTGGGCAGAGCCAGGCTAGCTGTTTCCCCCTGTTTCTACTCTTTGTGCTAAGCTACGCTAACAGGCTGCTGGCTGTAGCTTCACACTTATCATACCGACATGAAAGTGGTATCGATTTTATCATCTAACCCTCTGCAAGAAAGTGAATAAGCATTTTTCCTAAATGTCAAACTGTTCTTTGAAAAACTCAGCAGTGTCTGAAATTAAGCATTTGGCCTTTACATCTGTTCAAGTACATATTTGTTATAGCTCAGTTTGTGCCAATTGTTTGTACAATTATACCAACAGAAAGTAACTTACTGCTGATATGTCATATTGCTGCAGCCTTTTTGCTGCAAACTGCAGCTGATCAGGAGGCTGGTGGAAAAGACCTGCAGAGTCAGAGAGCTTCATCACACTGAGATGAGGATGTTCATCGGTGTGTGAAGTTTCTTCAGGCAGTCAGAAGCAGAGTTAGCACGCAGAATGATTACCTTTTAATCTGGGAAAGAGCTTAAAAACACAGATTATCATTTCATAGCCAGTCTCGGCCGAGCTAACGTCTGATGGTGCTTATTAATTTTGGAAATAGTATTGATGGAAAAAATGAAGTACCATTTTTAGTTTTAAAAATATTTATGACTTGGTCTGAAATAGTGAGCGTCCAGCACGCTAAGGACTTATCTGTAATGCTGTGCTCAAGTGATGCTGCACAGGGAAAAAGATACGACAGAAACAGACATCAGGGAAATATCTTATTATGAATATAATCTGTATAAATATTCATAATATAAAAATACACTTTAATGTGACCTTAATGTACAGAACGCACACACAGCATCATAAACATGTGTTGACTGTTTTTAACAGAAAACCGTGTCTTTACTAACTGAATCAATTTATCAGTAGTGGTGATGTGAAGCCCCGGTCACATCATATCGCACATTACCGACTTCGCTTTATAAAAACCACCTCAACAGCCACAAGCGAGGCATTGCTCATGTCATCTGCAAATCACAAATCGTAGCTCCTGACGCGAACCGCTGCACAGAAGCCAAGTGCCAAAGGGCTCTGGCCGAAGCCTGCATCAGACTTTAAAGTGATTTGAAACAGTGTGCAAAAAGGAGGGGCGGATTTTTGCCTCGGAGCCTAACATAGACAGAGCTTCAATCTTCAATGGAATGGAAAAAAAACAGAAAGAAAAAGATGAGAAAGGGGAAGAAACAGTAGCGTGGCCAGCTCATCCGTCATTTCTTTAAAAGGTCAGGATTTTGTAGGTGGAATTGGGAAGAGCAGCGAATTGCAGATGCACCGAACAGCAGGGTATTTTCCGCTGCCATGACCAGCTAAGGAGAGCTCCTTTAAAACACATCTGCCAGTAAACATTTTGGCCTGACTCTGGGTCATCTCTCCTGTCTGGATGAGACCCAGCAGAGCGTGAAGATGTACCTGCACAAACCCCAAGACAGACTTAGTCACTTCAGACTTTCCTTTTAGCCCTACCGCCTCCCTCTTAATTGTTACGATGATACATACTGTGGATGTTTCCTGGATTCTGAAATGTTTTCTCACCTCCTCTCTTTTACATTTGATGTTTCATTCCTTTTTTTTAACCAACACATTCTCACTCCCAACTTGTCAAATACCACCGCTTGGTCAATGCCTTTCGGCATCAGAGACTGACACACAGGGTACCTCTCTTGCGTTACTTTTGGACAGATTGGGGATGGCGTGTTAAGGTACGCTCGTTACACGCATAAGGTCCTTTCTAAATAAACTTCTGTTTTCACAGGAAGTTAAGATTAGGCCTAACACAACCACTTAGTTAGGGCAAAGAACATATATTGCAAAGAAGTGAAAGTCAATAGATCGTTCAATTGCAACATCAGTGCCCAGCAGCAGAGCTACGCTTCCACCATTTTGGACTGAAAGCGACTACCGAACACCAGTAAAACGTCCACCTACAAAGTGCCGTACAAAAGTCAAATAAAATTCTTTCTATTCTATATTTAATGTCTCTACCAAAATGGCGGAAGTGGCTTTTGTCAAAAAACACCAGAGTTTTGTCTCTTTGCTTCTATACTCTTTGGTTAGGGTTAGGAAAAGGTCGTGGTCGACGTTAACTTCACTGACTCGACTTATGTGACTAGCAACTCACTTGAAGATAACGAGTCAGGTGACTAACGACTGACGTGACAAAATAAGTCAACGTTACTTTCAGTTTCACACGGGACATGAATACCGGTCTCCTGGTTGAAAGTCCGTCTGCCCTTAACGGACTCTCATGCCATTAATACTTCACATGTCACTTGCTTCGACCGTCGTATAACACCGTGGGTGGTTAGCCTCATTCGTGCAACACATTCTCACTCCCCACTCGTCAAATACTGCCACTTGGTCAGTGCCCCTCGGCATCGGAGACCGATGCACGAGGTACCTCTCTTTCATTACTTTTGAACGGACCATGAACGGCGTGTCAATATATGCTCATTACATGCATAGTGGCCTTTCAAAATAAACTTCCGTTTTCACAGGAAGTTAGGTTTAGGCAACACAACCACTTAGTTAGGTTTAGGGAACAGTCGTGGTTGACGTTAGCTTCACTAACTAGCGACTCACGTGACTCACAGGGCTGACGATACTAAACGACTCACGTGACTAGCGACTGACGTGACTCACGGGGCTTACGATACCAACAACTCACGTGACTAATGTCTGACGTGTTTTTTAAACTCGTCCACCTGCACTGAACAGACTCTAACGCTATTAATACTATATCTACATTTGCACCGACTGTCGTATAACACCACGCGTGGGTTTACATTGGAGTTAGCTGAAAGCGCGGTTCGTCACATACTGTTGTTAAAGGGTACCTCCGTGCGTCGGTTTCCGATGCCGAGAGGCACTTACCAAACGTTGGTATTTGACGAGTTGGGAGTGAGAACGGGTTGTTTTAACATCAACAAAAACTAAAATCTACATTATTATGATCACATCATCCCCCCAGCAGTACCAACATGAACTGTGATTCTGAAACAGAAGCAGCCACAGCGAGATAAGTATTGACTTACAAAATACAGTGTATCTGGAACACAGGTTTAATACATGACAAGGAAATGTGGCGCCGTAACACAGCAAATGAGTAAATGAAATGTCATTCCAAATGATGTGTAATTATGTGACTACACGTCTCAGAGGTGCATTTGGAAAAAAAAAAACGAGAGGAAATGGGGCAAAGAAATCACCAGCGAGGCCCATCAGCGGCTAAGTGCCTCTTTACCTCCTCCAACCACTAGAGACGAGGGGGAAAAAGTGACCTTCTGGCATTATGGTACGGGGAGAATCTAACCAAACACACGTCACTCATGAAAGACACACACTTTTTTTTTTCAGAATGTACTGTACTTACAGAGGAGTTCAGTACAGACGGAGAGCACTTTCTCTTCCGCTGTCAGAGTGATGAAAAGGTTGCTCTCACGGAGAAAATAAAAAATGGCGAGAGGGACAGATGTGAGCTCGGTTGTAAGTCTCTCCATCAGCCCTGTGGATGCCGCTCAGACACCCCTGGGATGCACGGAAACATCTGGGAAGAATTGTCTATGGGATTGATACAGTACCTAGAGTAATAAAAAATGAATTTCCCTGCCTCGATGTAAACACAAATGACCTGAGCCACGATGCATTTGCTTAGATCCGCTTTGATCCCCCGCGTATCTGTGTCTTCCTCACTCTCCGTCTCATGTGTTTCTTAGAGCACACAGTTTGAGCAAAGTCGATAATTGCAACGGATAGTACGGATTCAGCCTCGGTGTTAGGAAAAACCATCACGCCCAAATGACTCGAGCCCGGCTGATCCTAAACACCTGTTTAAAGGTGTCTTAATATGAGAATTTAAAAAGCAGATGGCGCATTATTACTTTCCGATAGAGATATAACAAGCACTAAAGCTGCGGTACAGTCTTTTGAACAGCCTGCGCGGATGGCTAGACAAGTAAAGAGAGAAGTGATACATTAAACATGAATTGTTGGAAGGACACAGACTACATAAAAGCATGCGGTGACAGGGTCACAGGCATTGTGCGCGACGTGAGTGGAGGGGACAGATTTGCAGAGAGTCTTTTAATGTGCACGCTTGTGCTTAACATTGTTTAGAGCTCAGTGATTTGAGATTACTACCACAGGGGGCGGCCCGGGGGCATTTTTATGATGAGCTTCGGGAAAACGTTGCCAATAATACGCCGAGCTCTTTAAGGTGGCCATGTCTTTCTTCTTCTGCAGGGGGAGAATCTCTTACATCAGACTTAAACCGATAAAAAATAATAATAATCGCTGAGTTTCTGCTTATTGATATGGTGATGTTTAAAGCTGCGTAGCATTTCTGACAGATTCCGGTTTAATGGCCACATCAGTTATCTCCACCAGTGGTTGTTCCCACGGAGGAACTGCTAATGCTGGGTACACACTACATGAAAATCAAGCCGATTTTGGGCCCAACTCAAATTAATCGCATATTTTCTATCTGTTCAAAATGTAATGTACATTGAACAGATAGAAAATATGCGATTCATTTGAGATCATTTGCGATCATTTGCGATCATTCTATCTGTTCAAAATGTACATTAAAGGGTAGATTTGTCAAATATCTTATACTCTTTTTTAACATGGGAGTGGGCGAATATGCCGCTCTATGCAAACGAATGTATAAAATACATTTGTAAAACACAAATGTATGTGATGAAACCCATTTCTATTCACATATCTTGAGGTCAGAAGTTAAAGGGACCCCTTTGAAATGTTTTTCCTTGCCAAAATTGAATGCTAGTTTGGAGCATTATTTACCCTTCACGACAAGCTACTATGACCCATTGGTATCAATGGATTCTTTAGGTTTTCTAGTTTCATATGATGTATCTTCACTCTAGCTTTAAAACTGAACCTGCCACAACCTCCAAAAGATTGATTGTATTAATGTGTTAAAGCAGTGGGGTTAAAACTATTTTGTGTTAACGCCTTATTGCGTTGACGTTGACAGCCCCAGTTAATCCTCCGATCAGCTCGGGAGTCCATCCTGGCCGCATCGATTTGATCGGATGTCCTGTTGTGTGTGGGGGACTCTGAGGACAGCCGATGACGCGGTCATGTGGGAAAGAACCACAGCCAATTGAGAACCAAGGTGACTGAAGTGGAAGGACAACCTTGCTGTCATGGCGGCCGCGGCTAATGCATGAGCTAATGCAACTAATGCGAAGCATAAAGTAGTAGTTAGATGAACCTCAGAAGTGGAGGACCAACTTGTTGATTTGTGGCAAACACCGCAACTGTTTATTTAACATGTCTTCATCCATTATTTTTCGTTTTTCTTTGTGAATTTTCAGTAGGGCAAACACTAGCATTTTTTTTTTTTTAGTCTGGACTCTTGTTGTTCCTGAATGGAGTCTGTTAGTGCATGGTGTGCTGTGCTGTTTTGGCCAAATCGTTGCTCACCACACACTATAGGAACAAATCTGTTAAATTGATCACAACACGTCGTTATGTGTACGGTCTCTCAGAAATCTTTTAAGATTTGAAAAATCTTTTAGTGTGAGCCAGCCGTGAGTCGTCAGGCGAGGTGTTTAAGTTGTGGCCTTGAAACGAGTGATTCCCGGGATACGAGTCAGGTTCCAGCCTGCCTCCAGGGACCTCTTCATTATCTGTCATTAAATGTTTTTAAGTTTGCATAATTGATCTTCTCCAATAAGTCGTCATTGATTTATGGAGGTCTGGGCTGAAGGAGGAACTGGTTAAAAATTCATAACCCTGCTACGCGTCTTCACAATCCATTAGCTGCTCCTGGACCCAGAGTCCTTCCATTGATTGACCTTGTGCCGAGAATCTCATGGACTCTGCATTTTTTCCTCTTTTATTGCACTGTGGGAAGAGTTATGTTTCAGCTTTTTCCCCAGATAGGTCTTACTTTGATTTTCTCCCTCACCACCGCTGTGTGTCTCTCTCTCCGTCTCACCCTCCCTCTGTCTCTCTGTTTCTCCTTCTCCATCTAAACTGAAGACCTTACTCTGAGACGATGAATAAATAAAGCATGTTCCATAAACAGCTTTCCACTATTATTTAAGCTTCCAGGACCTCGCACTCTGACAGCCTGCTTTCCCCGCCATCAAATTCAAGTGTGTAAATTTTCTAAAAGGCTCTGAATGTTTTATGATGATTTCAGGGAATGATGGAGTAATAGCTGAATAGTGAAGCTATTACTTTTAATATTTATATTGAGTGCTTTGAATCATTAATGTGACAGGATGTAAAATCAGAGCTGCGGGACGTATGTACTTCACAACCACAGCCACTTGGCAAAAAATATTTGTTTTCCTGAGCAGCCCGTTCCAAACTGTTGTGAGCTAGCCGTCGGGGCGTGACGCTCTTTTCCATTAATTTTAATCTCACCTTGAGAAAAGGTCATTCTTGGAAAGCATTAGTTCAAATATAGAGTACGTCTGAAAGAAATTGCAACAAATCTTTGCGAGTGTTTATAACTCAGAGGTCAAGTCATCACAATTCTTGGGTCTAGACCTCTTTTATTTTCATCATTCACCGTAAAACTGAGTGACATTTTCCACATGAAACACTAACAGTAAAAATGTATGGAACTCTGAAAAGAAGAAAAAGCAGATAAAATGTTAAACACTCACGGTAAATAAAAATTATAGGATACTTATGCTAAGTAAAAATTATGAGCAGCAAAGTTTTACATAGTATCTCATATTCTGAAGGTCAACATTTTACTTAATATTTTATTATTTTGATTTAAAGAGTAAAATAAACAATACTTATTTTAACTTACCATATTTAGATTTTTTGCCATTCCTAACTTTTCGGCTTTTTTTTTTGTTCCTGGCACAGGTAGGCTTCCGTAAAATTGTAACTGTGTTTTGTTGTATAGCTAAATTATGCAATGCAGTTACAATTTAATGGCAGCCAATTTAAGAAAAAACAAAACAAAAAAACAGATGAAAAGTTCATACTAAGTCATGGTAAGTCAAAATTTGAATATACTTAAAAGTAATTATGAGATAAGTCCAATTGTGAGATATCAAGTTACATTTTGACTTAGTTTCTCATACTTTTGACTAAGTTAGTTAAAAGTTTTAGTCGACTTAAAAAATCATAACTGTTGCTAATTGTTAATATTATTACAGAATTGATACTCTCAAAGTTTTGACTCAAAGTCAGTGTACTCAAAGTACCTACAGTAAGACTTACCATGAGTAGTTATATTTTAAGTCATTCCTAACTTTTAATCTCTTTTTTTTCTTTTCTTAGTGAAAATAGGCTATGGTACCTTGTTGCGTTGTTTAGTGAGAAGACAGATATTTCACATCATTTACCTGTTTCACAAGTTTTTGTTTTATATAACAATTGCTTCCTAAAATATCTAACTGTGACCTCTTAATGTTTTTTTCCTGGCACAGATTGGCTTCCATAAATTGTAACCCGGTTGTATTATTTAGTCAAAAAACACAATCATAAGTGAGATACTAAGTTCATACAAGCGAGATAGTACAGTATTTAAGATTGTTACATAATTGTTTTATTTATTTTTTTATTTTTTTCAATGTAAGTCTGTTTTTACTTTGCAAATCAAAATGTTGACTTATCTCATAATCATGACTTTGTATCAATTTTGAGTTAACATCTCATAATTGAATAATTAGAATACTGTAAGTTCTAATTTGTATATGGTGAATAAAATATAATATTTTTTTAACAAAAATACAAAGATAAAGGTTTGATTTATCATGCCATAACTATTATAATTTTGTCCAAGTTTTTACTTAGTAACGTCAATTATTTTGACTGAAATTGTCAAAAGTTTGGCTCATTATCTCATATGTTTTACTTTGTAACTCATCATTTTGACACAGAAAATGAGAATTTTGACTTAGTGTCTCATTGTTTTGAATCTTCAGTGTCTTCAATTTTTGTCATTCCTACGTTATTATCAATGTTTCCCTTTATCTGGTCAAAATGGGCTTCCATACAATTGTTCCCACAATTAATTGTTTGGTAGAAGGACACAGATTTTACACCGTTTTGACAGTCTCTATCTGAGATTGTATTTTGTATTTTGTATTTTAACACTTGCCTTTTAAAATATTTTACAGCAATGCATGTACGAGTACATATTATAACTCAGCACATAAACATTAAAACTCTCTCTCTCTCTGACCAAATGTTGCCATCATCACAAGCCAAAGTTCATCTGAAACATATTTGCATTTATCTCATTACATTTCATAAATAGAAAACAAATAAAAGAAAGAGGAATGAAACATGTACTCCTGATATTAGTTATCAGGTCTTACTCAGATGCTATTACACTGTAGTGTGAGGTCTTTGTAGATGTGTAGCCTTGATTTTGGTGTTGTTTAGTCCCTTTAGCACAGGGAGCTTTAGTCTGTGTATCTTGTGCTGTGTGGAGCTTGGCAGTTAAAGGCCAGTTTATTCTTGCGGGTATCAGGCAGCCTTGTCCTGAGGGAACGAGCTCTTTCATGCACAGTTAGTGCACTTGACTCAGCATGGAGATGCTTTCAGATGGAAAAGCCATGTTTAGAGGACGTCTTATGAGACATTAAAGCACTACTGTTCCATTGTTTTAGCTCTTCCTAAATGTCACTTTCCTCTCCTGAGCCTGCCCTTCACCACACTGTTGTGGGACACGTCACAGAGAAAGGCCTCTTCTCAGCTCCCACTGAGGGTCCATTTGAAGAGTAGCAGAATGAAACTCACCGCTCTGCCCATTACTGTCATCTTCATCTGTTTACTCTCTATGTAATATTTATTGAAAGAAAAACAGGACAAATCAGACACATTATGGCCTCTTTGGGATACATTTTGACATTATATTTCCTGTAACCCTAATTCTTAAATGTTTGGCTGTGTTTTCATTTTGCAAATTTTAGTTTTTGGTATTTTGTCATTTTCTGATTAGTTCAGGTCAGCATATTCTCATACAACGGTTCGTATGATATATTAAGAAAAAGTTATTCCTCCTTTTTTGTTCGTTTTCCTATGAATTTCCTTCAATTTCCGCTCATTACATACATACAGTCTTTTCAAAATAAACTTCTGGCTTCACAGGAAACAGCGTCCTTAGGTTTAGGCAATAAAACAACTTACTTAAGCTTAGGACAAGTTTGACTTGGTTAGGTATAGACAATAAAATTTCTTACTTAGGCTTAGGAAATGATCGACTTGGTTAGGTTTAGACAATAAAACGACTTACTTAGGCTTAGGAAATGATCGACTTGGTTAGGTTTAGACAATAAAACGACTTACTTAGGCTTAGGAAATGATCGACTTAGTTAGGTTTAGACAATAAAACGACTTACTTAGGCTTAGGAAATGATCGACTTGGTTAGGTATAGACAATAAAACAATAAAACAACTTACTTAGGCTTAGGAAATGATCGACTTGGTTAGGTGTAGACAATAAAACAACTTACTTAGGCTTAGGAAATGATCAACTTGGTTAGAATTAGGCAACACAACTACTTAGTTAGGTTTAGGAAAATATCGTGGTTTGGCTTAAAATAACCCCCAAAGCGGTGTTATTTAAGTACATAAGTTACACGACAAATAAATCAATGCTGACTTTTGGTTTCCCATGGGACACGAACGCTGGTCTCCTGGGTAAAAAGTCTGGTATTATTTTACTTACCCATCCACACGACCTCCTCCCCGTTCTCCACTCTTTATATTTCCTGGTTCACGATTATGTGAATTACACACAAAATCCTTTCACGTGATATATATAGTGCACACAGTGCATTACTTTTCGTAGGTATAGCTACGAACAGTGTATGAGACCAGCCTGTTCAGGTTAATCATTAGTAAAGGCACACTAGTTGGGTATATTATGTAGTAGTAGTGGTAGTTATTCAAGGCCCAAATGGCAGAACAAAATGGAAAAGGAGGTATCAAGTTCCCCTTACTTTTACTTTATGTTATGACTGTTTCTGCTCATCAAATATCAAAACCACATTCTAAAAATAACAAACAGAGCGCCAAAATAGTCTCAGCTGTAGTTATCGCAGGAAGAGAACAACCTTCAACTCTTTGAATTTAAAAATACTTTTAGGCAGAATAATACATATATATGAAAATATTACAGCCTGAGTGGAGTCAAGAGGTCTTTTTCTTTTAATAAAATGGAACCCGCTCTGTTTGTACTGATGTGTATATGGCCCTGGACTGACAAAGATATCTGTCAGTGGGCTGTTTCATAAATTTTCAGACTTAATAGCACCCATCAGCAGTGAGAGCTGAGGCAAACTGGAAATACATAAGCAATGACATAGCTATCTGGAGTCTAGGCGTGCTTGAGATTGTGGAGAAAGGACAGAGATGAGCTGAACTCAGTAACTCTCAACGCTTCTTTAAGTTCATGTTTATCCACTTAGAATAGCAATTGAAAACAGACTGTTGCGGACTGGCGGCGGTGGAGCTGCTGACCCAATCCAGCAGATGCGGGTGAGTTTCGAGATGAAATTAGATTTACAACAAGTGTTGAGGTGTGTGCCCCTTCCCCTGCTTGGTAATGCTGTTTTAGGTGAGCGGTAATGACTTGTGTGGATTCAAATGTTGGTATAATTGAGAAAGAGATGGCGTGACCGGAACAGATGTTTCATATAGGCTTCTCCTCAGATTTCTGTGCGCGGGTGTGTGTGTTTGGCAAATCTATACTCATGGGGACCGATTTCGACAGTCCAATGTTTTTGTGAAGACTTTTTGGATTGATTTTGGGGCTGTTGGTTAAGGTGAGTTTCAGGGTTACAGTGGTTACTGGTTAAGGGTATAGTTTGGGTAAACCCCTGGGCCATGGACGTACTATAATGTAATACAATGTCCTCGCATATATAGCAAAAACAGTGTCAGTGAAGGTGCATGTGTGTGTCTGTGTGAAGTGACTCCCCACTCTGGATACATGAGAGGATGCTAATGTCTCAGCTTCCATTAACTTCTAGAATACGTTAGGGCTTTGTTGTACATGCCTGTGAATTGAAATCACATTCACAAGTGGCATACATTGCAGAACTCCTCAGTGATTAAGAAACAAGACTAGTGTACTTTTTCTAAACCCTGTAGCCTATATCTCACTTTCTGTGTGTTTGCTATGTGGTCCTCCAGAATAACACGGAATGCAAGTGACAGCCTCCGGCCTATAGCTTCAACTCACACAATCTGTTTTTTAGCAGAATATATCAGAGATGTTTGATGATTACATAAAGAGAGACAGTAAATTAGGAGAGTTTTTTCTTCCACAAAAGATGCAGGGGTCAGCAACTGTAACTATCAAAAGAGCCATTTTTGGCCAAAAAAAATAAATCTTTCTGGAACCACAAAACATTATACAGCTTATACAGCTTACACACAGCCTAAGTATACAGTACTGTAAGTCTAATGCAGTGAGGGCCGAAGTGCAAATGTACTACAGAGTATTAGGGCCACATTGAGGGGAAAAAAATCTGAGATTTCCAGAATAAAGTCATAATATTACAAGAAAAAAGTAGTAACATTACGAGAATAAAGTCATAACTTTACGAGAAATAAAAGTTGTAATATTACGAGACTAAAATCATAACTTTACGAGAATAAAATAAAATAACACGTAAAATTACTACTTTATAATATTATGACTTTATTCTCATTATATTGCAACTTTTTTTCTCGTGAACCTCTGACTTTATTCTCGTAATATCATGACTTTATTCTCGTAATCTCAGATTGATTTTTTTTCCCTCAATGTGGCCCTAATACTCCGTCATACCATTGTGCTATAGACCTACAACAATGATAAATAAAAATGAAAATGTAAACGAAAAACAGTTATTCATTGCCATTTTTAAAAATCCACAGGGAGCCACTGGAGAGGGGCTAAAGAGCCACATGTGGCTCCAGAGCCACAGGTTGCTGACCCCTGAACTATACCAACACATTCTCACTCCCAACTCGTCAAATACCACCTCTTTGTCAGTGGCCCTAAACTTTGAAACTATAGGTGGCCCTCTAGCGTCAGTTTTGGACGTGTCAGGGACGGCATGTCAGTTCCCGCTAATTACATGCATTCAGTCTCTTTTCAAAATAAACTTCCAACGTATGTGTTTC
>CAKAOI010048138.1:0-28583 GCA_916701655.1 Sebastiscus albofasciatus
TCTGGCGGACGGCAGCAGGCAGAGCAGTCTGTGGCTGGGGGGTGGTTGGGCTCTCTAATAATGCTGGCAGCCTTCTTCCTCCACCGCTGGGTGTAGAGCTCCTCCATGGAGGGAAGCTCCATCCTGGTGATGTGCTGAGCAGCTTCCACCACCCTCTGTAGAGCCCTACGGTCGAGGGGCGGCGCTACCACCGTACCGGCCGGTGATGCAGCCGGTCAGGAGACGCTGGATGGTCCACCTGTAGAAGTTGCAGAGTATCCTGGAGTCCATGTTGAACCTCCTCAGTCTGCCTGTCTAGGTGATGGTGTCTGTGTGGTGAGTCCAGGTCAGGTCCTCACTGAAGCTGCTGAGTCTGTCCACCGTAGTCCTGCTGATGGAGACGGAGGCGTGTCCTTCTCACCGTCTCTTCCTGTAGTCCACAGTCAGAGAGGGAGGCCGTCGTCCATCTCGTCGCCGCCGGCGATCGGGCCGATGAATGTGGTGTTGGAGCTGTGGGTGGTGCAGTCGTGTGAACAGGGAGTAGAGGAGAGGGCTCCAGTGGGTCCAGTCCCAGGTCTCTTGGAGGGCACCGTGGTGTTGAATACTGAACTATAGTCATGACGTGTTCCTGTGGTCCAGGTGGGAGAGGGCAGTGTGGAGGGTTGGGGGGGTGATGGCGTCAGTCGTCAGGTATGAAACATGTGGGGACAGACTGGAGCAGTGAGAGGGGGTTGCCATCAGGCCCAGGTGACATGCATGGATTAATTCTTTTGAAGGATCTGCTCACATCAACCCTGACAGACACAGTCACTAACACATATTATTAGTGAGCCGGGGTCCTGGGGATCGACCTCCAGCCCCAAAGCCTGATGGATGGGTCTCTGGGGCTGATCAGAGTCTCTTGGGGTGGGTGGAAGAAGACCAGGGGTCCTGGGCCTTCTGTACCTCTTCAGTCAGGAGGTTGTTCTCAATGCGTGTATACTGTAGGTGTCCCGTCATTGCTGAATTTAGTCATTTTAATTTTGATGAGCATTTCAATTTATATTTTATTATTATTTTAATTATGCCCTGAATCTGCTGCTCCCCATCGGCTTTACGGAGCTTTATAACAAGTTTCAGCTCATTGATTAGCTGTCCAGCTTACTGAGCTGCTGCTGTGGTTCACTCTCACCACTCTCAAAACACCAGGCAGCTGTTAACAGTGAAAAAGCTTAATCTTAGTGTCTTAGGAGTCCTAAGGACTGCCTCTAACTTCTCTCAGACTGAGGACCAGGGTCTGAAATTAGCACCCGCCAAATGCGGGTACATTTTTGGCAGTGGCAGATAAAAGCCATCCGCCACTTTGGCAGACAGGGAAAACGCTAGTGATGGAATAGAGAACCGTAGCTGTTTCTTGGCATCTCATGCCACCATGACTATGGATTCCTCTTATTGATGCCCCGACAGCTACGCTGCACAATGACGCATACGCACGCTGTGTCATGTTTCAGTTTATTTTGGACCGGAGACACGGCGGAGTGAAAAGAAAACACTCAACAGTGTGGCGCTACTAAACCTGAGAGTTTGCACCCTATTTTTACCTGATAAAGCGACACTGTGAACAACAAATCTGTGTTGAAATCAGCAGGAGGAGAGTTAGTAACGTTAGCTATAAGCAGCCGTTAGCAGCACAGTCCTGACTGGATAAATACCGGAGATACGAACGTTAACGGAGGTGCCATTGAGTTATTATTATGAGACGTTCACTGTCTACTCAGGAAAAATGACTATTGGGTGAATGTAAATTACAACGTTATCATGATGTGTTCAAATGTAATCTCGTAAAATGTCGTTTTTGTGAGAAACTTGAATAAATCCAGTTGTTTGAAGGAGATGTTTTCACATCAATATAAAATAGATAATAGAGAGGGAATTATGACCTGTTTAACTTCCTAACACTAGCTCTAAGTAGCTCATAATACATAATTAAAACTACTGATGCCAAGATTTTTTTTAATCAAAGTAAATATTTAAATAATCAAAACCAGTTGAATTGTGTGTTTTTATGCAAACAACCACTATAGATGACAATAACAAAATACAGTACAGTACTGTGTACACTACCCTCCCTGCCCCGAAAAATAAGGCTCTCCCAGAAACTACGGTGTCATTTGAAAACTGGAATTAACCATGCATATGTTTTTTATGTAAAATATATTGAACACTGCATGAAAACAGAATTAAAATGTTATTCCTTCATTTAGCGCAGAGATTTCAAAAGTGGCAGATAAACATTCTGAGTGGCAGACTGACCTGCCACAGTGGCAGGAAGTGAAGAAAGTTAATTTCAGACCCGGGTTAGGACCTACTTTTTGGGTACAACTTCAACCCCAAAGTACTATAGTACCACTACTACTGTTGATAATATCACTCTATTTTTTAGGATTATGAAATGCTATTGTTATGGAGTTTGAAGAGAAATATACACACATGCACGCAAGTAAAAAAACACTGAGTCGTGTATTTCTGTGTCTGTGTGTGTGTGTGTGTGTGTGTGTGTGTGTGTGTGTGTGTGTGTGTGTGTGTGTGTGTGTGTGTGTGTGTTTGAGATCCTGGCATGTGTGTTTGTGTTTGAGATGCAGAAGGGCTTCTGTTGGGTGATTCAACTCTTCAGCCTGGTCTGCACAGTCAAAGGATACTACGACCGTAAGTGCTTTAATAATAATAAAAATGAATCACAATGGCCATGTATACATTAGGAATAATATTTATATCATTATGCAGAGGTGATGTATTATTGCATTGTGTTTCATACTGTGTTCTGCAGAATACCTTTTTGTCTTGGTATGTGTCATAGAGTCTGTTTGTTTTTTCCTGACAGCGAAAGCAGTGAGTGACAAGACGTGCAGCCTCCCAGTAGAAGAGGCCGGGATCATCTGGGACAGTATCTGTTTCCTCTTCCTGTTGCTGCAGAGGAGGGTCTTCCTCAGTTACTACTTCCTGCATGTGATGGCAGAGCTGCAGGCTTCTGCCAAACAAGCCTCGAGGTAAGACACAACGAACTGATGCAATGCTAGGGGTCAGCAGGTTATTAAAGAAAACACATAATGGTGTTATGTTTAAAAATACTTCACATCAAACAATCTGAGAAATAAACTCATGTCCATAGCATGGCCCTAAACTGGGCTGAGGCATCACACATAAACCAATAAATAGGACTTCACTTTAACGTTTCAGTATATCAATAGTATATGTAACAAAATAAACAAGGGATTTCAATTGTATGTCACTGTCTTCCTCACTGAATGGCGTTAGCTCATTTTTGACTTAACTTTAAGTTTAACAAAATAAAGGGACATTTATTCTATTATATGTCCTGTCAAGTTATCGTTCAAATATGTGCAGTTTCCCAACTTGAAAGAGATCAAAACATCCATCCAAAGACTTTTAACTGGAATCCACACAATGACAAACAGCTTTTCCTTTTTTGCTCCTTTATTTTGTAGGTTTAGTTAAAAGTTCAGTTAATTTAGGAGTTATTATTAGCCATTATGTGAAAAACCTTTCAAATATAAAAAAATACAGAAAAGAAAATACTGTATACGCATTATTACAAAATAAGTGTAATAAGAACAAGCACATTTTTGGAGATTCATTAATCCTTATTTAATTTAATACACACACTCACACTAACTTCTGTTGTGATTTGACGCTATACAAAAATAAATTGAATTGAATTGTGTATTATATTATCTTATTTAATTACTATTTTTAATTATTTATTTAACCACAAAGTATTGTATAATTAAGTTTTCAGTAATATTAATTCACGCAGTCATTTCCCATAAGCCCACGTCAGCTAAAAGCCTAATCACCTACTAATATTCATAGCTTTATTATGAACCTCTTACCACATCTGTGACTGAATGTGAACCAGGATATACCCGCATTTAACAAACAATCAGCAAACAATCAACACCCTTTTAGCCCTTTATCGTCACAATTCACCGTATTATCTAGTACCTACGAAAAGTATTAACATACCCCAGAAGATTTCATGTTTTATTGTTTAACATCATTGAATCAAAGTAGATTTAATGTTGACCTATTGCCCTGGAGAATGCTCTGTCCCCAAAGCTGTGGAGGTTGGACTTGGGGGTGGAAAGTAGACCAGCTGAGGTGGATCTGAGAGACCATGGGGGTTGGTAGGGGGAGAGGAGGTCAGAGAGGTAAGGGGGGGGGGGGGGCAAGTTGGTGGAGGGCTTTGTAGGTGAGGGTCAGGATTTTGAGATCTGGTGGGAAACAGGGAGCCAGTGGAGGTCTTTGAGGACTGGGGTGATGTGATGCCAGGATTTGGTGTGAGTGAGGAGTCGGGCAGCTGCGTTCTGGACCAGTTGGAGTTTATTGATGGAGGTGGTGCTGATGCCGTAGAGGAGAGAGTTGCAGTAATCAAGGCGGGAGGAGATGAAGGCGTGGATGAGCTTCTCGGCAGCAGGGGGTGTGAGGGAGGGTCGGATTTTTGCAAGGTGCGTAGGTGGAAGAAGGATATTTTGATAAGTTGGAGGATGTGGGGCTCAAGGGAGAGGGTGGGGTCAAGAATCACGCCATGGTTGCGTGCCTGTTGGGAGGGGGAAACAGAGGTGCAATCAATGGTGAGTGTGAGGTTGTTGGTTTTACTGAGGATAGATTTGGAGCCGATGAGGAGGAGTTCTGTTTTGTCACTGTTTAGTTTAAGAAAATTCTGTTGCATCCAGGTTTTAATTGCAGAGAGGCAGGAGTTGATGTGGGAGAGGGGTGAGTTGTGGCAGGTGTTGGTGCTGAGGTAGATCTGAGTGTCATCGGCATAGCAGTGGAAGTCCAGGTTGAAATGGCGGAGGATCTGAGGGGGAATATGTAGATTATGAAAAGGAGTGGACCGAGTACTGAGCCTTGGGGGACACCTTGTGTGACACCTTGTGTGACTGTGGATGTGGCAGAGGAGTTGTTGTGAAGGGAGATGAAATGAGATCTGTTGGTGAGGTAGGACCGGCGCCATCTGAGTGCAGTACCTTCGATACCGATGTCTTGCAGTCTAGTGAGTAGAATGTTGTGACTCACGGTATCGAAGGCTGCACTCAGGTCCAGGAGGATGAGGATGTTGAGGGCTCCGGTGTCAGCAGAGGTGAGGAGGTGATTGAGGACTTGGAGGAGTGCAGTTTCTGTGCTGTGGAGGGGGCGAAAACCGGATTGGAGGGTTTCAAACAAGTTGTTGGAATGCAGGTGGGATTGGAGCTGTGTGGAGATGAGGCGTTCGACGGTTTTGGAGAGGAAGGGGATGTTGGAGATAGGGCGGCAGTGATTGAGACAGGAGGGGTCCAGACCAGGTTTCTTGAGTGTGGGGGTGACAGCAGCAGTTTTGAAGGCTGAGGGGACAGTTCCATGGGACAGTGGTGAGGGTGGGGCAAAGGACAGGGAGGCAGGACTTCAGCAGGGAAGTGGGGAGGGGGTCGAGGGAGCATGTGGTGGGTTTGGATGTGCTGATGAGTTTGACAATGGTTGCTGAGTCAACTGGGTCGAACCAGGAGAGGTGGCACTGGGGGGGAGGAGTCAGGGGGTCCAGAGGGATGGAGAGAAAAGGGGCCGGTGTGGTTGCTGCTGGGTCAGACATGGGGATCAGTGAGTTGTTGATGTTGGTGATTTTGTCGGTGAAGAACTGAAGTAATGAGTTGCAAAGATCGGGTGAGGGGTCAGAGAGGGTGTTGGCACGAGGCTTGAGGAGAGTGTTGACAGTGGAGAAGAGGGTTTGGGGGTTACGGGTGGGGTCATTGATGATGGTGGAGAAGTAGTCAGATTTGGCAGCAGGGATGGCGTCTTTGTAGGTGATGAGGTGAGATTTATAGGCTTCAAGGTGAACAGTGAGTGATGATTTTCTCCAGAGGCGTTCAAGTTGGCGGCCAGTCTGTTTGAGTTTTCTGAGGTGGGGTGTGAACCAGGGGGAGGAGGTGTTGAAGGAAACGGTTTTGGTTCTCAGGGGGGCCAGTGAGTTGACGGAGGCAGACAAGGTGGAGTTGAGGTGGTTGGTGAGATCATCAGGTGAGGTGGGGGGTGGATCCAGGTGGAGAGCAGTAGATAGCAGGTCGGAGAGATGGAGGGGATCGATGGACTTAGTGTTGCGGAATGAAATGACTCTGGGGAGTTGCAGACAGGGTGTTGGGGAAGGGATTGTGAATTGGATGAGTTTGTGATGAGATAGGGGAAAGGGGGATGGGTGGATGTTGAGAACCGGGACGTTGACAGAGCAGACGAGATCTAGATTATGTCCTTTATTGTGTGTGGGGAAGGTGATGTGCTGGGTGAGGTTGAAGTTGTCCAGTAGGGTGGAGAAATCAGAGGCAAATTTACAGGTGGGGTCCATGTGAATGTTGAAGTCGCCCAGTAGCAGTCGGGGTAAGGGGAGGGATGATGCTAGGGTGAGGAGTTCAGACAGATCGGAGGGGAAGGATGAGTTTGGTTTAGGTGGGCGGTAAATGAGGATGACTGTGATGGAGCAGGTTTTGAAGGTGAGGGATTCGAATGAGGTGACTGTAGGGAAAGTGAGTTCTGTGGTCCTGAGGTTCAGGTTGAATAATACTGCGAGGCCCCCTCCACGACGGGAGGGGCGGGGTTTACAGAGGTAGCCGAAGTTGGGGGGGATGCTTGGTTGAGGGAGAAGAAGTCATTGGGTTGTTGCCAGGTTTCAGTGAGCAGGAGGAGGTCCAGTGAATTGTCCAGGATGAGTTCATCCTGAATTTCAAACATGCAGGGAAGCTCCGCTAGCGAGTTAGCGGCTAACGGCTAGCTATCGAGGAGAGTGGAGCGATCGGGAGCACAGGGAAAACCAAAAGACGGAGAACAAGAGTGGGAACGAGACGGAACACAACAAAACTCAGGAGAACAGTGAAGAAACAGCAACAAAACAAAACAAAACGAGAAGAAAGACAGCTGACAGAGGGAGAAGCGGCAGTCAGGAGACGCCAGCAGTGCTCACCCACCGGCACAAACATAAACAAACACACTCGCATACGAGGCCGCGAGAATATAATCACTTCATGTTGGGTTTTTTTATTTAACCTTTATTTAACCAGGAGTAAAAACTCATTGAGATTAAAAATCTCTTTTCCAAGAGTGTCCTGGCCAAGATAGGCAGCAGCACAGTTACACGGTTGCAGACATAAAACAAACATAGCAATTTAAAAACAGAGACAAATTACAGAATAATAAGGTATCAAAAACATTCATCAGCATTCAAAACATCTGCAGCCAGATGTGCTTGTTTCCAAATCTTTTAGAAGCACTTTAAAGACATTCAGTGAGACCAGCTCTCCAAGAGATTCAGTGGCTTAGATTTAGCATTTGTGTCAGCATTTAAAACAAGTTTTAAGCCACACAGGGTGCTTCGTGCTCCGTCAAGTCACTTTCATCATGGACAAGAAATGCTGACAGTTCATAATGTTCTGTCACCATGAGGCGGTGGGCATCAGCATCAGTGAAAACCACATCTGGTTATTTATTAGTTCCCTTCAGATTGCTCATTTCAAGAACAGGTTGATAGATCCCAAATGTACAGAATCCTATAATTAATGTGACACCCTTTCTTTGTTAATTGAGATGTAGCTGCTGATATTGGCTGGTTACTTACTGATGACATCTGTTTCTTCCTTCCAGGGGCTTTGAGCTCTTCAGAGCCAGTATTGTGAAGAACATTAAGTTCCACCAACAAGCTGAGAGGAAGTCTCTGTCACAGCTCAAGAGATCGTAAGTGTTCACTGTACAGTGAGTGGGAGTAGCAGCATAATGTTTCATCAATGAACGAGTAGAAATGGCTGGGGGGGCTTTCTTTCTACACTGCTGGGTATAGAGGTCCTCTATGTCCACTTTTTAAATAATGAACTCAAGATTTTGTGTAAGTACCGAATTGAATGGATCTTGTTTGAAGTTCAAACATAATAATGTAAATATGTAATATAACATAATGTATAACTCTCTGTCCACCTGGCTGCAAAACCAAATACCACTGAGAGGAACTGAGAGGAGCTGAAAATATAGATATTTTTAAACATAAACTAAAACCCGTCTATTTAATCTGGCTTTTATGTAGTGTTTTACAGTTTTATAATTTTATGGTTTTTATTGTTTATACTTATTTTATTTATCATCACCATTATAGTGTTTATTCTACTCTGTTTTATTTAATCAACATTTTATTGCTGATCATTATTATCTCTTTTATTCTATTTAATTTAATTAAAATTGTGTTATTTTAATACAATCTGCTTATTTTGTGTAGTTTCATAATTTTTATTTATTTATTTTTATTGTTATTTTTATTTTGTTGTATTTTTTTTTATCTTTTATTATCTTAAATACCCATCTCTTATTGCGTTCTTATTCAATTAACTTTTATATTGGTTGTTTTGGTGCATTAGTCTCTAAATCCATTTTTAACACTTATTTGTAACACATTTTTGTCAATTGTCTGTATAGCACTTTGAATTGCATTTGACTTGTTTGAAAGGTGCTATATAAATAAAGTTTGATTGATTGATTGATTAATCAAAAGATCCTCACCAAATTAAACTAGTGGATTGGATGTGGCACCTGACCAAAATACACCATGACACCAGGTAGATATAGAATACATAGCTTTACTTTAGCCCACAGCAAATATTATAAGTAGAGAGTTAAAGTTGAATTATTCTGTTTCCTGCGCATCCTTTTCCTGTCCTCTGCTTTCAGGATGCAGAGAATTCGCTCCAAGCAGCAGAAGCACAGAGACGGACACAAAACAAGTGAATGTTCTACCAAGAATCCGACTGCTGGTAGGACTCACTAGTTCACTGACTGACTGGAAACATGTGTTCCACCGTGTCTGCCATGTCTCTGGGCCCCTCAGGGTTAAATCAGTGTAATAATCAGCAGTGAAGTGCACCATTCGTCAAGTTTATTTATATTTTACACTCAACATGACATAAGCTCATAAAACAACACTGATATGTGTTCTTCCTGTCATTCCTTCTGTCTGTCTTCATTATTTCTTCAACTGATCTGAAAATGGCAAAATACCAGAAACTGGAAATACAAGGATTTCATGTGACAGTGAACTAAACTGTACTGTTCTCCACAAAGATACTCATTAAATACTACTATACTACTATAATACTACTAATAGTAATACTCATACTAAACCACTCATTGTTACTGCTATGACAGTCTGCTTCTACGTAAAGCTGCATGAATCCATGTTTCACCACTAGAGGGAAGAAGAACTCCAAAGCAAGCTGAGAGACTCACAACCCTGATATATTGATAATATAATAATATTAATAAACAAAAGTGATTATATTATCACCCTATTATGTTGTTCTTACTAATCTTAAAGGCCAAATATGCCATGAAATCTGCTGGGCACATTCATGATGAACCATTTCATTGGAATGATCCCATGGCCTTTACTTTAACGCCACCCTCGGGTTACATTTAGGATTTTAAAACCAATCACATCATTACCTTTGTCCTGTGCAGTACTTCCTCCAATTTAAACCTTCTCTTGTTTCCTTCCAGAGAGCCAGACAGACAAGAAGAGTTCCAGGAAGAGAAAGTGGCACCAGCCGTGGTTGGACCACGCTAAAGGTACAACAAACACAAGACAAGCTGCTGATGGCTGAAAACATGCTGTAGAACTAAAGTAGTCTTTCTGATCTAACTTCAGATAATCTCTGTGTTTCTTCTACTCGCAGTGCTCCACTCAGGAGAATACTACCTGTTTGAATCAGACAGTGAGGATGAAGAGGAGTCTGAAGAACAGAAGCCTCAGAAACAGACTGCCTCTCAGGTCAGACACACGACTCATTCACTAAATGTACTTACTTATATATGATATATCCATGTACCATTTCTATGGGAGTCAGTCTTGATGATTGTCATCATGCATGCCAACAGTTTACTCAGCAGCTTGTGGAGAAACTCAGCAATGTGGCTACAACATGACCATGGACGGTCCGTTGGCAGGTCTAATGCTGCAGTAGACAGTTCTAAAGCTGTGGAGTCACATGTCCACAATATCGGCTTTTAAACAACTGACTGATATTGGAAAGAGAGATAACTGGTTGCTCTGTGAGGCATAACGTGTCGGGTGCTCTTGGAAAACGGGGAAAAAAACAGGAAGGCAATCTAGGCACTTCAAAATATTCAAAATATCAAAAAAATGAATAAGAGAATATATTAAAAAGCCTTTATGGGAGTGGCAAAATCATTTAAAAAGCCAACATGTTTGGACCACTGTAGGTCTTCGTCAGGGCTTACTAACAAACAGACAAGGTGGGTGTGGCCTCACCTACTGTGTATGGTATCAACAACCAATGGGAGGCAGTCACATGATCATCATAGTATAACAAAATATTACAAAATATCAAAGAGATAACACAGAAACAAGTAATTCATGTCCTTCATTAAGGAAACTACTGATACGTTACAACAGAGGCTGCAAAGCAAACATAGGAGCCTATACAGAATATTTATTATTATTATTTATTATTACTCACAGAAAGCATGTAAATTACAATACTTTAAAGGCATCCAGTCAATTAAAGTTTTTCAGAATCAGAATCAGAATCGTGTTTATTGCCAGGTGTAAGAGGTATACACTAGGAATTTGCTTTGGTTTTGTTGGTGCAAGTAAACAGTATAATAACAAAAGAATAGATAAAAAACTTTAGAATAAAATAAGAAAATGAAATGAAATTCTACCAATATACAATATACAAAATAAGCTATAAACAAAATAAACATGATATAAACAGATAGTGCAAATATTGCTGGTGTGCAAACAATCAGGTACCAGAGGGAGAGAGAGGGATACAGTAGGGGCTGGTATTGAGAGTGTATGAGAGAGTCAACCTGTCTGAAATGTGTAACACTGCTATGGTTAACATGCTGTGTTGAAACTCTGATTTTCATATGTTTATTGTTGATGATTTTGTTTTTTCCCCCTCAGTTGGCATACCAGGCGTGGGTGAGCAGTGTGAAAACAGCTTTAAGAGAACGTCAGAGACACCAGAGACAGCTGAGGAGGATGGAGAGAAAAGAGAAAGAGAAAGAGGGGAGAGTGGAGTCACAACAGGAGGTGTTTTCTGTGATAGGTTAGATATTCTTACATCCTTCCCTTCTTTATTACCATGGTGACAGCAGTGCATGCAGAGGCAGCGGCTGGTGTTTCCCTTAACTTCGTTACATTATTGTTTTAATTTGTTATCTTTTCACCTTTATTATTGAAGCACATATTGCCTATGTCCGAAAAACACTCCTCAACATCAGAGAAGGAAGCGAAGGGATTGGATTAAGTTCAGCAAGGACTTTGAGACAATCGCTGCCCACAACATCTTCCTACCAGCCAGTCAGACCTGCTGGACCAAACGCCAACGAGAGCAGCGTGACTGCCCCAGAAAGAGAGGGAAGAGAGCCGGGAGAAGAGCTAGGACCTGAGGCTACTCCACCACCCAGCCTGCTCCTGGCTGATGTCCGGTCTCAGGAAAATCAAATGGCTGAAATGAGACTTCCTCCTGATGCAAATTCAAATGCTGGCGATTTAAATCAAGCAGACCTCAGATCTGTTTTACCTAAATTCTACCAGTGTGTCCACACCCCCACCACAGTACCCTGGACCATTTTTACATGAACATTCCTTGCAGCTACAAAGCCCTCCTCCGCCCCAACTTTGGACAACATTTCCCTGCTTCTCCTGCTGATTTACTCCCAGCTGATTAAAAGGGTCAAACCATCAGAAAAAAAGGAATGGAGAGGTGAGGGCCCTATCCAGTCCGGTGACAAAGAAGCATACAACACTGCCAGAGCAAGACTGAAAGCATCAAAGAGACTGGAAGAGAAGAGACCTCAACACCAACATCAACAATGTGGCAGGTGATCTAGAATATCACAGGCTACAAAAGCAGGAGTGCCCCCATCATGTTGAGGTCACGTTAACAGATGAGCTTAACACCTTTTATGTTCACTTTGATCAAGTGTGCCCCATCTCTAGAAGACAGGTCACTGTCAGTATCCACAGCGGATGTGAGAAAATACCTGATGTGAGTGAATATGAGTAAAGGTGCTCGGCCTGATAAAATCCCTGGCCATGTACGAAGAACATGTGCCGACCAGCTAGTTGATGTCATGACCATAGACTGTATTTAAGAAGTGGACGTAGTCACTGTGACATCACCTGTTGGTTTGAAGCCTTGAGTTCTGCATTTTTGGGCATCGCCATCTTGGTTTTATGCAACCAGAGGTGACACGAGAGGGCGGAGCTAAGTAAAACTGAATGCTGAACACATAGAAATGCGACCAAAATGTTACAGTTAACTTTGATGAAGTGAAAACACACTGTGAAAGGGTTAAGGTGTAAGACGAAAACACGGAAAACTCCCAGACCGGACAACGCCGTGGTAGCGACCTTTCAATCACAAGGTAGCCCCGCCCTAAAGCATCCCCTGCTTTATGGTCTATCTGACTCTAAATGGGACCATAATTTACTAAATGAACATCATGCTGTAACTAGTGATTGAGACCATAAACTCATGTTTACAATGTTTACTGAGGGAATAAATCAAGAGAGAAGTAGACTCATTTTCTCAGAGACTTCTATACAATCTGACTCTATAGTTTACTGAGTACCTTTTTCACCAGCCTGATCGATCTTTCCCACATTCCTCCAAAGTGGGCTCCACATGGGGGTTGAATAACCACTTGACTTGACTGGTCAGCACTCAGCAGTGCATCCTGAATCTTTTGGTGATCCAGCTGGATCAAAGCAGCCTTAAATTCTTTCTGAGGTACCCCAATCTGTGCGGATGGTGCAGGAGTCTGTATCCAAAGTGCTCGACAGCTCGACAAACCAGGCAGGTAAATGTTTCCTCCCATTGTTTCACATGTGCTCGACCTCCTTCAACATCTATGGGTCCAAAATAATCAATGCCCACATGAGAGAAGGGTGGGAGATCTGGAGTTATACCATCTCCTGGTAAGTCTCCCCAACTCTTGCTTGCATGCGTCTACAGAAAACACAAGACTTTATGATTTTCCTGGCTGAGGAGTTGTTTGGCAGAAGGTAGCCAGAATGTTTGGCCTAGTCTGGAGAGCATGTGATTCCTTCCTGAGTGCCCAACCTGCTGATGGATATCATGCAAGATCAATTTGAATACATTTGAGTCTCTGGGACGAATAATCCGTTTTTTCAAGCCGACTGGCAAAGCTGCTTCACTTATCCGTTCTCCAATCCTGAGAATGCCTTCATCAACAATCGGATCCAGTTTGGGTATGGAGCTAAGAGTACATTCTGAATCAAAGTAAAACTGTTGTTTATAGCAAATGATTGGCTTCTCTGCTTCGTCCAAGTCCTCCACAGATCAGACTTTTTGTCCATCTGTCAGTTTGGGTTCTGTCATAAGAACCTTTGCCTTCTGACTTCGAAGCTGCAGGAGTTTTTTAAGCTTTAACAACCATCCAACGAAGAGTAGTGTTCAATCAGGTTACTAGTTGCACTGCTCTTCATGTACAACCAATTTACAGTGATGTCTTTCTTTACCTCTGGATCAATTGGAGAGATGTGGCCAAGAGTTGTCAGTTTCTTTTTTTGACAGGAAGTCAGGATCAGTTAACCATCTGATGGAATCCAAGAACGGTTCTATATGCAATCCACGTGAGGAATCGTCCGCTGGATTGTCCCTGGAACTTACATGCCTTCATTGTTTTTCTGGAGACAGGTTATGGATCACTGCAATCCTATTGGCAATGTAAGTGTAAAGAAGATTCTATATCCTTTCATGTATTTTCTACCTCAGTTTATTTTATGTTGCTTGAATATCTATGCCTTGGTTTATATCATTACCTATCCTTTTGCTAAGTCCCACCTATGGTGCATTTCTATTGGCTGAGTAGCCTGTCAATCAATCCTCCGTAGCAGAGGTAAATTGCCTCCTTTTTCTGTTGCTCTGGAGAGTTCCGTGACAAGTGAGATGTTACATAGTTGAGCTACGTAATTAGTACTGCACAGTTTGGATATTTCGTACCGTGAGAGCCTATTGAGAAGTAAGTTTCCTTTTTCTGTTTGAAGATATGTCTTAAGTTGCTACATGAGGGATGCATAATTGTTAGCCATGCTCGTTAGCAGAGTTAGCTTTGTATCGACTGTGTTTATGTTTCATGCAATGTGTAGTAATGCTGTACGTAGTGTTATGGAATGAAATGGTGATGTTTAGAAGCCAAGAGGGCGGTGCCTAGTAGAGCCATGTGTTCATAAGAGATAGTGCATTGTGGTGGCAGTTTCTGTTAAAACAAGACACAAACCAAGGTCACAACTTGTCTTTCATGTAAATTTAATGAAAAAGCATATATTAATAAGAAAAGCATCTGCAGATGGACTCACGAGCACAGCCACCTGAGTGGGCTGTGGCAAGTGAGCCCCGAACACAAGAGTAGTCAGTATTTATACATACTAAAGCATAACACACAGATAAGTGCAAAGAAGAGAAAGATAGAAAGTGAATCATTATGTCAGCACACAGCAGACAACAGAGCATCACAAGACATAACCTAGCGTAAGGAGCCCAGGTATAACCAGACAATCTGTCTCTGGCAGCCTTCCCGGACTGCTGTTGTCCCTGTCTGGTTACCGTGTCTCCGGTGTGCTGCGTGGCGGCTAATCTGGATGACCGAGGTACCAGGGCTTCCAGGATGTATTGCGAAAGTCGCTGACGCATCCAGAGGCAGTTTGTCAGCTGTGCCGTTAAATCGGCTACAGCGGCGAATGTTGACTGGTGTGTGAAAAGGAAGGAAGAAAGGAGAACCGGTCTCCGGTGTGCTGCGTGGCGGCTAATCCAGATGACCGAGGTACCGGGGCTTCCAGGACGTATTGCGGGAGCCGCTAACGCGTCCAGAGGCAGTTTGTCAGCTGTGCCGTTAAATCGGCAACAGCGGCGAACGTTCACCGGTGTGTGTGTTCCTGTCCTGCTCCGGCGGGTACGGAACACGTAGTCTGTGGCTACACACTGTAGTCCCTTGCAGATCTGTTTGCCTCCAGGGAGATGACACATTGCCCTCAGTTCTTCTCCCTGGGTAGGGACAAACCCCTTCTCGGGACGGTCGCTCTGCGCATCCATGGCCTCAGGGCCAACTGTATGTCTTCCTTTCTCCCGCCTCTTCTTCGGAGAGTGCAGGCAGAGAACAGGAGAGTGATTCTGGTGGCCCCAAACTGGCCCCACATGACATGATTTTAAGCCGGCCTACTCCTATCGGTAGCGTGGTTTTCCTGTCATGGTGCGAGGCACACCAGGTGGACCCTTTGGCCTGTACGGCTCAAGACATCCTGCAATTCTTGCAGGAACAGTGAGATGCGGGGAAGTCCTCCACCACCCTCAAAGGTATGGTGGCGGCTATTAAGGCTGCTCGGGTTGGGGAACTCAGACTCCCCGAGAGCGGCTGTGTTCTGATCTCGCAGTTCCTCAAAGGGGCTCATAGGCTTACAGCTCGTAGTAGAGGGCTGGCTGCGCCCCTCTGGGATTTGGACCGCGTCCTGGGGGCATTGCAGCGCCCCCTTTTGAGCCTATTGCATCTGCAGAGCTGGAATGGCTGTCACTTAAAACAGCCTTCCTTCTGGCAGTGACCTCTGCGAGGAGAATAGGGAAGCTGCAGGCTCTTTCTATTCATCAAAGCTGCTGCAGGTTTCTACCGGATTGTGCGGGGGTGATCCTTCGCCCTAATCCGGCTTTCCTCCCTAAAATACTCTCAGAAATGCACATGAGCCAGTCAGTTGAGCTTCGTCATTTCCACTCCCATCAAGAGAGGGAAGGAGCCGACTAACAACAGCCGACACTATGCCCGGTTAGGACCCTGGCAATGTACATAAAACAAGTAAATGCAGGTGTTTGTTTCAAACCGGAGTGCTTGGGTAGGCCACTGTCGAAGTCAAGGTCGTCACGTTGGGTTGTTGAGACAATCCAACAGGCTTACAGGGAGATGGATGGGCCGTTGCCACCAGGGGTGCGTGCACACTCGACACGAGGTGTAGCGACCGCATGGGCACTGACCGCATGGGCACAGCAGCCACATGGTCAGCTCCATCTACCTTCACCAGATTCTATCACTGTAATGTTGCAGCCGGCACCTCCTTTGGTGAGTTGGTGCTGGGTGCGACCCGGATGTGACTTAATCCTACCTACCCATAGGGCTGGGCCTCCTTATCAGGTCCCCCTGTTGGGGTGATAAGTGTCTCCCCTCAGTCAGCTTAGTGTCTTGCGGGCTGACCTGAGCGACTTTCCTCCCAGTAGAGGCCTTAGCATCTGGCAGGGCCTGTTAACCGGTTGGAGTGTAATGGTGTACATTTGTAAACAGTTCGTCTGTGGAGGTGTACATAATTATTGGTCTGCACCGTCTCCTCACGGTGTGTCTTACAGAGTTCCCCATACATATGGAATATGTAAACTGGAGAGATAGTCTACGATAGAGAACGTTTGTTCTCTGAGTATCTCTCTGACTATCTCTCCAGTATGAGGCCGCTCGGAGACATGTTACAATCAAAACTAGCAATGATCCCACGCCAGCGCATGCTGGCGTAGACTCGCGTCTGGGCGTGGCCGGTAGTGCCGGTGTGTCTTAAAAACTATCCACTTCACCTGACCTAGGTGAGATCATTCCCCATACATATGAAATATGTAAGCTGGAGAGATAGTCTCTCACTCAGAGAACAAAGGTTACACCATAACCAAACGATTTCTTCCCTTCTGTTCCTTTCTTTATATTTCTTTGTTATGACCGACTTTTGTATTCTGAAATATCCCCTTCATTTCTGGTCCTCCTCCCATCTTTTCTGCCATATCTCCTCTCCTTTCCTTTTAATCATCGCTTTTCCTTCTCCTTTCCCAAGTAAAACACTGGTACTGTTATTTCTTTTTGCAGTGAACTTTTTGCTAGTTTATCTGCAAACTCATTCCCTTTCACCCCCTCATGTGCTGGAACCCAACAGAATAATACATCTATACCTTGACTGTATACTTTCCAAAACAGCTTTTGAATCTGTGCACAGCACCACTCTGTCAGGTCTGACCTCTTCAACCCGCTATAATGCAATAATGGTTGCCACTATTTCTGCTGTGTACTGACACCTCGTCTGAAAGTCTTTTGGAAATATATATATATATATATATATATATATATATATATATATATATATATATATATATATATATAGTTTTGAATTGTTACCTTTGTAGGATTATCTTCCCCGCTTCCTTTTAATCTGACCCAATATGCAAGAGGTAATTTCTCTCTTCTTAACTCCAATGAAGTCTCTCCTGCTTCAGTTAATACTGCATTAATGGGTGTTGACTTAATGGCTCCAATAACCGTAATGCTCTATACTGTAATCTATCCACTTTTTGTAATGATGTCTTTGCTGCTGCTCCATATACGTACACAGCTCGTAATACATATTACTTTTTTGCATTTTGTTTCCATTTTGTTTTTGCATTTTGTAAATATATAACAAGATTTATTTGATGACATTTTTAATCCCCACTCATATGACCATTTCTCCACTTTCCGTATTACTTTCCTTATATTTTCCATCACATATGGCACATTTCTTCCCTTCATCCATATTGCCCCATCATCTGCATATATCATTGATTTGATGCATCCATCTAAATTTTCAAATATGTCATTTATCATTATGTTAAACAAAACCAGGCTGACTGCACTCCCCTAGGGGATACCATTTTCTATATTGTAGTCCTTAGATACTTCTGTTCCAACCTTGACTTGAAATTATACAACCTCCCTCAAATACCCATTTTACCTATCTTGATAAGCAGCCCTTCCCTCCACATCCAATCAGATGCTTTTTCTATGTCAAAATATACTATTGTCATCACCTCTTTCATTTTGAGTGTCTTTTCTACCTCATTAGTTACTCTAACTAGAGCGTCTATTGTAAATCGACCTTTTCTAAATCCACACTGAACATAACTTACTAACCCTCTCTGTTCCAATATATACATTAATCTACGTACTATTATCTTCTCCAACTGTTAGCTAAGTGAGATGTCAACGCTATGGGCCTATAACTACCAGGATTAGCAGGATCTTTCCCTGGCTTGTTGAATGGTAATATTACTGCCATTTTCCAACAATTTGGTATGACTCCCTCCGTCCAGATTTTATTAAAGAGTCTCAACACTAACTTAAATGATTCCACTGGTAGCTGTCTAAACATGGCATAACATAACTGGTCTTGTCCTGGGGCTGTATATCCAGAATCTTTCAAGGCTATGTTGAGCACTGTCATTGTAAATTCCACATCCAGTGTTGACATATCATCCTCTCTCTTCTCTCTCACATTTTCATTCTCTCTAAGCACACACTCTTTTTGCAGTGTATGTATATCATCAAGGTGCTCCCCACTATGTACTGCGGCAAATGCCTTACCTAACACATCCGTCTTCTCTTTATCTGATACTGCCATCCTCTCCCTATCAATCAATGCTGGAATTATTACTAACTTCCTATGGGGGAACAGAATTCTCTCCAAGTCCTCTTTTTGGTATATTTGACTGTTCTACGAGCCACTCCTTGTTTCATTCTTTAACAGCTATGCTGCATTCATCATTCCACCAAGATACCACTTTCTTCCTACCCTGTGTTGTTCTTTTTGGTACACTTAGTTTTGCAACATTCATTATATGTTCTGTAACTTGACTTGTACATTCCTCTATGCTTCCTTCTAATATCACTAAGCGTGCTGACTTCTCACAACATATCCTAAACTTCTCCTAGTCAGCCTTGCCAAAACACCACCATGTAATTGTGCTCCCTTCCTGCATACATACGTTTGTATTTATTATAGTGAGAACTGGGAAATGATCACTTCCTGTACTTCCTTAACATACCATTCGCAAAATTCACCAAACTATCTGTCACCATTGTAAGATCTAAACATGAGACTGTACCCCTACTCACATCTATTCTTGTGCCTGTGCCTTTATTAAGACAGACCAATGATCTTTCTTCCATTATTTCTTCCACTATATTTCCATTACTGTCTGTGTAATTACTACCCCATAAGCTGCTCTGTGCATTAAAATCCCCACACCATATTTCCTTCTTACATACCTCCCCTGCCATTTCATTGAACATATCTATGGTTGGGTTCCTACATGGATTATAGAAATTGATTAATTTAATATTTCCTTCATTCCTAGGGCTGCAAATTTCAACCACAATACCTTCCATATCTTCAGGGGACTTAATCTTCCGGTAAGCCAATCCATCTTTGAAAAAGGTTGCACACCCTCCACCATTTTGGTTGTTAGCTCTATCATGTCTTATAGAGCTGAACCCTGGAATCACAAAGTCTAAATGAGGATGTCACCAAGTTTCTTGCACACATATAACATCAGGTACTACATCTAATTCATATATACTGGGAAAATAAAGTTTGGAAACTTGTGTTTGGTGGATTATTTCTCTGTTGTTACAATGCTAATGGTCATTGTATTTCACATGGTTGGAAAGCCTGTTTATTTACCTTCACAATGATGTCCAACTTGTAAGGATCATGCATTTGTGGGATGAGCAGCACAGCTGATTATGTGGGTAGCGCCCAAGAAAAATTTGCCAAAATGCTCTGCCAATGGTAAACAGTGTATTCTCCTGTTGGTGTTGACTCTTGTCTTGAGTTGTTTGGTGGATTGGATGATTGAACTCTCTATCAGTAACAAGGAACAAACAAGACAGATTGGTTATTTTACACTTTATTCATTTAATACACCATCAGGAGCCTCAGTAGCGGTGGAAGATCCATACGCAGCCACCACAGCCTGGCACCTCCTCCTCATGCTGGTCACCAACCTGGTCACACGTTGCTGTGGGATGGCGTTCCATTCCTCAACCAGGATTGGTTGCAGGTCAGCCAGCGTGGTTGTGTTGGTCACTCTAACACGTACAGCACGCCCAAACTGATCCCACAAGTGTTGAATTGGGTTAAGGTGTGGACTCTTGGCAGGCCGTTCAATTCTCTCTACTCCCACATTGTGGAGGTAGTCTGTGATAACCCTGGCTCTGTGGGAGCGAGCGTCGTCATCTTGGAGGATGAAGTTAGGTGCCAGATTGTGGAGATATGGGATCGCCACTGGCTGCAGAATCTCATCCCGATATCTCAGTACATTGAGATGACCTTCAATGATGACAAGCCTTGTTTTGCCAATGAGGGAGATGCCCCCCCACACCATGACACTGCCCCCACCAAAAGCTGTTACTCCATCGGTGCAACAATCAGCATAGCGCTCTCCGCGTCGTCTCCATACTTTGACCCTGCTGTCCAACTTTGGCAGACAGAACTTGGACTCATCACTTGACATTCCCCCATATGTTCAGGTTCCATTGTCTGTGATGTCGACACCAGCGCAAACGGGCCTGACAGTGAAGGGCAGTCATTGCAGGCTTCCTGATAGCCTTATGAGAATACACTGTTTACCATTGGCAGAGGATTTTGGAACATTTTTCTTGGGCGCTACCCACATAATCAGCTATAATCAGCTGTGCTGCTCATCCCACAAATGCATGATCCTTGCAAGTTGGACATCATTGTGAAGGTAAATAAACAGGCTTTCCCACCATGTAAAATACAATGACCATTAGCATTGGAACAACAGAGAAATAATCCACCAAACACAAGTTTCCGAACTTTTTTTTCCCAGTTTATGTACTTTTTAAATTCTTGCCCATTAGCTATCAGGCTTCTCACATTCCACTGAAGTATGTGGAGCACCATAATTAAATCTTTAACCCTCGTTCTGTCCATTTTCCCCAACCTCAGTTGCTGTCAGTAGTGCATGTATCTGGTCTGCTTTTACATCTCGTATATCAAGGAATCTTCCTGCTGCCTCCACTATGGTCTTGATTCTATCACTTTTTCTTTTTTAGCTGAGCTGCAACATTAATGGTGTGGCAGATGAATACAACAAATTCCACTTTGTTTACTACTAGTGAATCATCATTAACTTTACATTTATGAGCACTAGCATTTTGCATATTGCCTGGGACTTGGGTTTGTGATTGATTTCCTAGTGCATTACCATCCCTTTGTGCTGCATTTCTTTGGTCCATTTCACTGGAATTCCTGTTGTTTGTTTCCGTCGCCCTTACTTTCTTTAGTGCTTCTGCTTATATTTTGCTCATTGTCTTAACTCTCTGTACTTCTCTGGCATCTCTCTCTGCACTACACATCCTCCAAACATAGCACTATGCTCGTCTCCGCAGTTACAGCATTTAACCTTTGCATCCTTATCACATTTTCCATACTCATGCTGTCCTCCACATCTCACACACCTTAGCTTTCCTTTACAATGCTGTGCTGTGTGCTCCATTCTTTAGCATGCATAACATCTGAGAGGTTTGGGAATGTATTCCCTCACACTGTAGTTCATGTGTCACCATTTGCACCTCATTTTGGGAGGGTTTTCTCAACTGAACCACTACCGATAGGGTTTCCTTCAGTGAGCCATCCTTTTTACTCTTAATCCGTATGGCATCAATTACTTTACCACCTTTAATCACATGTTTAACATCTTCCATAGACATACTCAATGGGACTCCAGAGATTACTCCTCTCAACTTTACCATTGCTCCAGGTATATGAGCCTTCATCTTTTCCCCTTTAAGTGTTGTCATTTTGAGGATCTTTTCCTGCTGTTGTTTGCTGTTTGCATGTACAGTATCAACACTCGTATGTTGTTCAAAAACCTGACCATTTTGATTTTCCCAATCTCCTCTTCGATCGCTCTGGTAAATTTGATCAGGTGGTAGTGCCCGCCATCCTGATTGAATTAAATTATTACTTTCCACTCCACTTCTCGTGTTTGATCCATCTGCCTATCGTTGTGACTGGTTCTTGGCTTTTTATTATTACCCCTGACAACTTCACTATCAACAGGCCAACTTCTCTCTCTTGCTATCCGCTCTCTCTCTCTCGCAGCCCTTTTCTGCCTCACAGATTTAGGTAACATCCATTTCATTTCACTTCCATTATCTCCATCAGAACTATTTGACATGATGTTACAGTCAAAGTACAGTTTATGCTCATCTGCAAATCAATCAATCCTACCGCAAAGTACCGCTAACGCTGCTGCGGCACTTCTTCTTCTTCTTCTTCTTCTTCTTCTTCATCTTCTTCTCCTCTGATTTAATGGCGGATCGCAACAAGCACGTATAGGTACATACCGCCACCTACTGTACCGGAGTATGTAACGTCAGGGCTTTAGATACTTCAGGTTACATGATGTTAAAGACAATATAAATAAGATAAAGAAAAGAAAAAAAAACAACAAAATAAAAAAAACAATTATTAAATTAAATTAAAAATAAAGAGAGCTTTGCAACATTCCCTCATTTTCTCACTCATCCCTAAAATCCCCTCCAAGTTCCATCCCCGCTCTAGCTCATATATCTTATCACGCAAGATTTCCTCTCTGAATTATATTTATAACACCTCATAATAACATACTCAACATTTTCAGGAACATTACAAACATCACATTTATCTGATACACACTTTGCCACTAGATAAAGAGCTGATTTTAGTCCAGTATGTCCGAACCTTGATCTTGAAAAAAGCACTTCTTCTCTTCTGCACTTCCCTTTGAAATCCTTCACCTTAAGTGATTTCTGTATACAGTAATATTGTCTCCCTTTAGTATCTGTGTCCCACTTCTTCTGCCACACCTCCCTCACTGCCCTTATTAATGATTTGGCCTCACCTTTTCCAAAAGAAGCTTTCATTATTTCATCATCATTTAATTTCAATGCTCTATTTGCAGTCTCGTCTGCCCTCTCATTACCTTCCACACCAGCATGAGCAGGAACCCAACAAAACTGTACATTAATTCCAACTCTTTGTATTCTCAGCATAATCGTAAATATTTCTATATCATGCAAGTCCACATTTGGCACTGGAAATATCCATGGAGGAACATTACCCACACAGTATCTGGCCCATAATCTAACCTATTTAAACCATATTCTTCTGTTATTTTATTGATATTACAACCAAATCCTTTACCTTTTTGTTGTTGTGAGTATTCCCAACAATCACACAGCACCTGTGTTGCAGGTTGTTCCTCTCCAGATCCCTTTAACTTAACCCAATATGCCAGTGACAACTTGAACATCTTAAATATAATGGCAATTCATCAGCTTCCACCAGTAGTGCATTAGTAGGAGTTGTTTTAAATGCACCAATACTGAGTCTTAGCTGTACTGAACTGTATTCCGTCTAGTTTTTCCAAAACACTTTTGTCTGCTGCTCCTTATACCATACACCCATAATCAATACATGATCGTATTAAGGTCCTGTAAATATCCAGTAGTGATTGTTTATCTGCTCCCCGTTCATAACCAGACACTGTTCTCATGACATTCAGTACTTTTTACATTTAGTTTCAACCTGTGAAACATGATTCCTCCATATACATTCCTCATCAAACCATAATCCTAAATATTTAAACTCTGTTACCCTTTCCATACTTTGACCATACAGTTTCAGCTGCACATTATCTAGCCTTCTCTTCTTGGTAAACAACATAGCATGACTCTGCAACTCTCATCTTAAACACCAAATCATATGACCATCTTTCAACCTTAACTATAGCAGTCTGAATGCTATTAGTCACATGTGTAATGTTTTTCCCTCTTTTCCATATCGCCCTATCATCTGCATAAAGCGCTGATCCAATATCGCTACCAACATTCATAAAAATATAATTTATCATAATGTTAAACAGAATAGGGCTAATAGCACTGGCTTGAGGAATACCATTTACAATATCAAAATCATCTGAAGCAGCATCTCCGACTTTGACACGGAATACCCGACTAGACAGGAAGTCTAAAACCCAGTTGTACACCCTTCCACCAATACCCATTTTATGCATTTTAATCAGTAGTTCTTCTCTCCACATTGAGTCAGAAGCTTTCTCAATATCAAAATACACAATAGCCATGATCTCTTTCACACTAACGGCTTTTTCTGCCTCATTACTAACTTTCACTAGAGCATCTACCGTAGATCTTCCTTTGCCAAATCCACTTTGACATGTGTTTAGCAATCCTCTTTGTTCTAAGTAGTATGATAATCTACAAACAGTCATCTTTTCCATCCATTGGAACAAGTGCGATGTTAGCGCTATAGGCCTGTAGTTTCCTGCATTAGCTGGGTCTTTACCAGGCTTACCAAAAGGTAGCACCAGAGCATTTTTCCAACGTCTAGGCATTATACCTTCTCTCCATATCTTATTGTACAGGTTTAATATAATTTTCAAGGCTTCATCTGGTAATTGTCTAAACATAGCATAGCATAGTCAAGCTTGTCCTGGATCCACTTCCCTCTAAGGCCATTTCCAACTCATGTAAGGTAAAGTCCATGTCAAGTGACAATCCATTACTGTCCTTTTTCTTTACTATATCAGTATTTGCTCTTAAAATGTCATCTTTTCGTTGTTTATGTATTTCATCTAAGTGACTTCCACTATGAACACTTGCAAACTTCTTACCCAATAGGTCAGCTTTCTCTTTATTTGTAATTGCCACAAATTCTCCATCTATCAGCGCTGGGACCTTAACAGATTTTCTTTTCCCACTCATCTTTTTAATCATTGACCAAATGTCACCCAATTTTATTTCTCTGCCAATAGAGGAGCAGAATTGCCTCCATGCATTCTTCTTGGATGACTTAATGCTTTTCCGTGCCATAGCTCTCTTCCTTTGATAATTAATCAGATTATCTTGACTCAAATGATTTCTTGAAATCGTTCCACCATGGAACCATTTTCTTTTTCCCATTCACTGTGCTCTTAGGAATACATGTTGATGCAGCAGTACTAATCATGGATGTCACTGCTACTGCACAGCTTTCTACATCACCCTCCCTCCATATTCTTCTAGCAGAATCAATACAACATTCTCTAAATTTTTCCCATTCAGCTTTATGAAAACACCATCTTTCTAATGCATATATATCAAAATTCATAGAGCATCATATCGGAAAGTGATCACTCCCTATGTTAGTAGCATTCTTGACATTCCATTCACATAAATTACTCAAATTTCCAGAGACCAGAGTAAGATCTAAACATGAAACTGCATTTCTTGTAATATCAACCCTGGTATCTCTTCCATCATTAAGACAAGCAAGTGATCTCTCCTCGATTAGTTCTTCAACTACTTCTCCATTTGCGTCTGTATGATCACTCACTCCCCCATATAGTATTTTTTTTTCCTTTTTCTTTGCATTTATATAGCGCTTTTCTAGTCTTCCAACCACTCAAAGCTCTTTACACTACATGTCAGCATTCACCCATTCATTCATACACTGATGGCAGAGGCTGCTAAGGTGCCAACTTTGCCCATCAGGATCTAATCTAAATACTCATTCATACACCGATGGCTATGCCTTTGGGAGCAATTTGGGGTTAAGTGTCTTGCTCAAGGACACATCGACATGTGACCTGGAGCAACCAGGGATCGAACCACCGACCTTCTGATTGGTGGAAAACCTGCTCTACCCACTGAGCCACAGCCATATTGTGAGCATCAAAGTCTCCACACCATATTTCCCTTCTATCAACACTTTCTGAGATCTCATGGAATATTTGCATTGACAATTTCTTGCAGGGATTGTAAAAATTGGCTAATTTGATATCTCCTCTGTGACTACAAGTTTATATCATTATACATTCATACTCAATTGGGACATTTACTCTTTTATATGCTAATGTATCCTTAGTGAATGTTACACATCCTCCACCTTGTTTTCCAGTTCTGTCACATCTAACAGAGCTGTAACCTGCATGATAAAGTCCACGTGTGGTCTTAACCACGTTTCTTGTATACAAATAACATCAGGTATAACTTCTAGATCAGCTACAACCTTCTTGAGCTCTTGTCTATTAGCAATTAAACTTCTGGCATTCCATTGAAGGATATGAAATACCATCAGGAAGCTAATCACCTTGAGACAGTCCATCAACATTAGAAGGATTCAACATGTCATGAATCAGTTCAGCCGTAACTTCTTTAATCCCCAACATCTCTATAGCTGCCTCTACAGTTGATTCTATCACTTTTTCCTGTTGTTGTATTGCCACATTCACAGTCTTACAGATGAAAGCAATAAAGTTGATTTTATCCACAATCAGTGTATCCTCACTAATCTCCTTTATATATTGATTTGTTTCTGTTTGCCTCTGACTTGTGGGAGCCGGAACCTGTATTACTCATCTACTCTCAGACTCTCTTTGTCTATTGTTCACGTGTTGTAACACTGGCTCTGGCTAGTTCATTTTCCCTCACTTTTTTAACTGCATCAGCATACGATAGCTGGTTTATTACTTTATATTTCTGCCCCTCTCTAGCTTGCCTTTGAACTGGGCATCCTCCAAAAGTAGCACTGTGTTCACCGCCACAGTTGCAGTATCTGATTTATGCATCTTGACCATATTTTCCATATTCATGTTCACCTCCTCTTTGACACTTGAAACATGGCAGTGGTGCTGGGATAAACTCTCTGACATCATAACTCAAATATCCCATTCTTACTTTCTTGGGCATAACATCTTCAAACTCAAGGGCTACTGACAGATCAGTTTTCACCCCCTTTCTTTTCATCTGTAGTCTTGTAGCTTTCACCACCTTTCCTCCCTTCACTTCATGTATTATCTCATCCATCGTTATTGCTAAAGGTACATCACGGATAACACCTCTAAGCTTTGCTGCATTCCCTGGCATATAACCACTGATCCTTTCTCCATTCAGTGTTTCCGCTCTGAGAAACGTATCTCTTTGCCATTGATCTTTAGCAAAAATCAATAGCCTCCTGTTACTTAAGTATTTCGCATACTTGATCTTACTCATTTCTTTCTCAATTGCTTTCGTCAGTTTAAGTGGGTGAAAGTGCCCGCCTCTTTCTCCCCCCCCTCCTTTTTAACGTTACCATCACTTTCCATTCAGTTTGTTCATCCTTTTTCCTCACACTTGTCTTTGTAGCCTTCACTTTTTTGGCCATGTCGCCCACCTCCAAACCAGAAGCTGAACTTCCAGAACTATTGCTCCTATCTTTCCTATTTCTATTTACATCCTGCCATAACATATTATCGCTATCTCCATCCATACTATCGCCCATGATAGTTACATTCACGGTACAGTTGTTGCTAATCCGCCGAACCAACTACAATATCGCCTTCCAAACATTTCAACAAGCGCATGCAGCTCCAACTCTCGCTCTATGACAATTCCCTTCTTCTTCTTCTTCTTCTTCTTCTTCTTCTTCTCTCTCTCTCTCTCTCTCTCTCTCTCTCTCTCTCTCTCTCTTTCTTCTTCCTCTACTTCTTTAGTGTTTATTGGCGGTTGGCAAGCAAGCTTAGAGGCATTACTGCCACCAACTGGACTGGAGTGAAACAAGAGATTATGCAGTATAAAACAATAAATATATAAAATGGGGAAAAAAAGATTATTTTCGCTAAATCAGTTTCTTTTATAAACCTAATAATATCACAGTATATCTTACCAGCTGTTTTCTACAAGAGAGCAGGTAGCCTACTACTCCTACAATTAAGTAGTCTAGTACATGATGCTCCCCAGACTGCTCCTACAATGAAGTAGTCTAGTACATGATGCTCCCCAGGCTGCTCCTACAATGAAGTAGTCAAGTACATGATGCTCCCCAGGCTGAGCTGTTTAGGAAGTGGTTTGTCAGGTACTTCCTGCCAAAAACAATCTTTGCAGAGAAGATGACTTCTCAGTGGCTGCAATTGAAGAACTGACAAATAGCGGTACTGAGGACACAGCAACGGATGCAAGGTATCATGTCAAAATAAATACCAACTGCTCCTCTCTGTATGGGTGAAAATCTAAACTGCACGCAGAAGAATGTACAATAATTTCTGATGGTAAAACAAAAGGAAAAGCTGATATAACCAACATGTAAACACCTCTGGTGTCTCTAATATGTCCTCACTGGCTCTGAATGATGATTCCATCAACGTAGATCAGTTTAATGACATTTAGAACTCTCTGTAGGTTTATGTTTTACCATCAGTTGTTTTATTTTAGATTTTGGATATGACCTCTTTTTTTAATACATTGATATGGCAATATTCGCTATTTGATATACTTTTTCCATATAGGGGAGACGAGAGATGGAGAGACAGAGACAGGTGATCAGAGAGGGGAGAGGATGGGAGATGGAGAGACAGAGACAGGTGATCAGAGAGGGGAGAGGACAAGAGATGGAGAGACAGAGACAGGTAATCAGAGAGAGGAGAGAGGACAGGAGATGGAGAGACAGAGACAGGTGATCAGAGAGAGGACAGGAGATGGAGAGACAGAGACAGGTGATCAGAGAGGGGAGAGAGGACAAGAGATAGAGAGAGAGAGACAGGTGATTAGAGAGGGGAGAGGACAAGAGATGGAGAGACAGAGACAGGTGATTAGAGAGCGGAGAGGACGGGAGATGGAGAGACAGAGACAGGTGATCAGAGAGGGGAGAGGACAAGAGATGGAGAGACAGA
>CAKAOI010048139.1:0-60206 GCA_916701655.1 Sebastiscus albofasciatus
CAGTATTACTCTTTTCTACATGCATCCTTTCCAATCATAGATGCATAAAAACATTATATAAAAGCTTTAAATAACTTTTGTGCCTTGCATATATGAATTAAACTGTTGTGTCATGGCCTTTTATGTAAAGATATTCTTATAAAAGAGTAATGTAAATATACAGTGACTACATTACTATCAAATGAAGAACCAGACCATGAGGAGCTGCTGAAGAGAATTTAAGTAATCTGGTGTTTCAGTGCTGATTTTTGCTAATAAATTTATTGGAGGACTGAATCCTTGTAATTTCTTGGTAAAATTGTAAAAGTTAATTATACAGATTATTAGGACAGAGTGTCAGAGGAGGTTCACGATCGGTTGAAATCTTTTTTTTTTTTTATACCGGATTGCAGTTTTAAATCATTAAGTGAAAAAATAGCCTTTGAACATAACAAAGAGTTCTTTTTTTTTTTTTTTACTCTCTCAGATCTGGAAGAGACAAGAGAGTGACGATGACACAAACAACCACACGGAGGTGTAAGTGAGCAAGCATTTCCCTCAGAGTGAATGACCAGAAGTTCCGTCACCATTTTGGAAATGAACTGGGTATTTAAGTGATTTAAAAATAACAACGGAATATAGAAATGTGTGGCAAAGGAGCATCAGGACTTTTTCTTCATAGCCACAAAATAGCAAATAAATGTAAATGACTCCCATGTTTTTTTCACTGTGTTTTTACTATATGGAAGTTTCCAAATAAACAAACTCCAGGACACGTGTCTCTTTCTGTACGTTGAATTTTAATGCCAAAGCTTTTGATTTTCATTTTGTTTTACAAGTTATGTGTATGTGGTTATTTGCAGCAATAAACATAGAACAGCAACAAGATAACAGAAGCATCAGCTTTGTTGATTAGTCAGCCGTCCATATAGTCTTTAATACATACAGAGAGCTCATCCTATGTAATTAACGCTTTTTGCAGTTTCCACATTCATAATGACATACATATATAGCAATCTACAGAATATACTGTTCACAAAACTGTTACCGCAGAAACTGATGTTTCAGACTGAATACCAGCCTCAGTCTTGTGACACTTAGTGCAAACCAATGAATATTTATGGCTCATTAACTGAAATAGCATATGAGATGGACAAGTTTCCCAAAAAGCGAAAAAAAAAGTTGCTCAGTGCAATACATTTATAAAATTTTAAAGAGTTGATCAGTGCAATACATTTGTAAAAAGAAAGTAGTTTTTGTGCACGCAGGCTGGCAGTTTGGTTCACTGCTTCCACATGTACTTCTTACAGAAGGCCTGGTTCTGCAGATAAAAACAGAAATAGGATGTGAAACTAATTTGAATTAGTCACAAAATCACATTGTTTCAAGTAGTCTGCAGGTCAGTGAAGAGGAGAAGAGACCCATGTGTGCTTAAATTGTGTCCTTTCAACCAATTTCTAATTTGTCAACATTTCTCAATTGACATAATTATGTAAATTTTGGCAAAACCGTCAAAAAACTCATGAAATCATGCTCGCTGCAGAGAGAGTATCTTGACTCTCCATGCAGACCCTGATAGTTGGATCGCCTGATTACTATAAATATAGTATTACTTACTTATTCATCATGGAACTAAACTATAGAAAACAATCCTGAATCAGTCGGCTAAAATGAAATATCCTTCTCAGGATGTGTGATAATTCGGGTCACCGTTGCTGGAGATGCCAAAAGACGGTTTCATTGAAAAACATAATGCATGTTGTACACTGTAATGTTCTGTATTTAACTTACACCACACAGCTGAGCAGTTTGAATGTCTCTGCACCAGTAGGTCGGTCCCCAAGTGCAACGATTCTTTCCCAGCGGCTCCAACTTCTCCGAGGCAACGCACAGATCAGCTCTCTGCGGGAAAGATGGGACAAAAGATCACGAGAAAATTAACCAACGAATATGTGTTCAAGTGGCTACACTGTGACTGGGCTCATCATACTGTTGTAAATTATGTCAGTAAATCAACTAATGTTTGTAAATTGCCATAAGAAGTGTGCTGCTGCAAGTGATGGTAAAATTCATATCAATCTCTATAAACAGATTCTGTATTCACATGTAGAATCTGTAGGCAACAGGACAAAATTTTGGTATCGGAAGCGTTTTGGTTTCCGTTTGTAGTCCGAGTCGTATTGACCAATCACGTTTGAGCAGGCTTTGGTTGAATGCAGGTAAACAGTCCGTGTGGAAAGCAAAAGATTCGGAACGCATTGGACGAAAAGAATTCTGGGAACCAACCGGCTATCGTCTTGACGATGATTTCGATTTAAATTAGCTTGTAAACTGGCTACTTGTGAAACAATCCGGTCGTACACTCCGTCTCTCAACTCTGTCTCTCAACTCCGTCTCCAGTCTCTCGACTCAAGTTGCTCATCAGACTGTAAACAATGAACTGCGCACAGAAAAGGAAGTCTTGGCCTGGATATCCGCTGGTTACAGCGGAATCACAGAAACATAGCCCCTTACCCTAAGAGGCTTATCCGTCATCAGACCGATAGCCGATGGGTTCAGAGATTGGTCAGTGCACTAATTTCAGCCCTGGTGAAGGCGTGTAGACCCACTCACAGCATGACTGCTCAACCATTTCCTGCGGACAAATCCTCTTGTGGATCTGCAATACTTTGTGAAGACTTGTGAATATAAAAGTATCCTCTCTGTCCCTCCAGTGAGACCGGTCATTGTAAAAGAGTTCATTCTTACTTCACACGCATGTGGAAGGTCCATCTGGTTTCCCAAAACCTTCTGCAGTCGGGAGCCGTAGATTCTGGTGAAAGCCTCGCACTGAAAAGAGCACGAGAGTTGCTTACTTTAATGCAAAGTGACAAAGATTTTCTTTTCTTAGTCTATCTGATTAAAAATGGCTTAAATCACTTCATGAAGAACTGAAATTTAAGGACATAAATTCTTTAGTTGTTGTGATTTGTGAATGATTTTTGTTAGTTGGGAGTATTGAGGGATATTTAGTGTTAGCGGGAGCTGAGGGTCAGACCTTAGGGATGGCATTGGGGTGATGGACGCACACAGACTGGAGGAAAGAGGAAGTCTGAGTTTCGGTGGAGTTGACGCCCAGGTGAAGTCGGCTCAGCACAGCCAGCGTGCGGCACGACTCACAATCAGAGGGGAGGAACAACTCTGGGGAATCAGCGGAGCGTTAAACTTGATGGTGGAGGTGTGAGTTTCAGGTCAAACCGATAAGCAAACAATGCTCAAATGTATACATCATAAACGTGTGACTGACCTGGGAGAGGTTGCTCTTTGAACAAACAGACGTGCAAAAGAGCACATATTGTGTGAGGTGCAGCAGACGATAAGAGGAATTCGACTATCTGCGCGCCGTATTTGTCGACAAAATCATCACACTCGTCCCTGTAGCTATGTGGTATGAGATCACAGACCTCTTCCATGAGCTTCTTCAAAGCATCCTGCAGGGCAACAGAGAGAAGACATGATGTGAAATATGGCAAAGGATATGTAATACAAAGTGATATGAAAAAAAGAGTCACCTCAGTCATATTTTGGGGCAACAGAGTCTCCAGTTTCTTGATAATAAACAAACACAGGGTGCAAACTGGATTGAACTCCCCCTAGAAAGAGAATATGATAAGTCATTTATAGAATGAAAATAAAAAGCACAAGTTTCATTTCAACTTCCATTTTATCCAGTTCTGCTTTCTCACACTAACGTGGGCGCTGGCGGCTGAGTCGAGTGCAGAGCTGGATTGGTCTTTATTGGTGTCATGGTGGGGAAGTTTCAGCAGTTCCTCCTCCGTGTGGACGGCACAGAGTCCGAAAACCATACAGGTCTCTCCCGGTTTCTACATAAACACATTACCTTGCATTAAAAGGAGATCATCGACGGCCAAACTGTTAGTATGTGTTTATAAAGAAGCCTAAATAAACTCACCAGTGGTGTCTGCTGTAGGACTTTGGGCAAATACATCTTCACCTGTGAATCGCACTTTGATGCCTGTTCTCCTGGGAGGCGTTGGCACAGAGCATGCAACGCTTCATATACAGTCTCCTGCAAAAGCACAGTAGTTGGTGCATTGTTTATGTTGTGGCAAGAAAACTGGGTGTATACTCTTCTCTCATTGAATCTGTGCTTACAACAGTCCACTATAAACGTCCATTTTAAGGTTTAATTTTTAAAGACATTACAGGGATCCCAGCTGCGAGGTGTCTGCTGGTTTCCTGATTCCACAAACCCAACTAACGTGGTCAGTAGAGTAAAGTAAATTGAAAGTCAAGGGAAACTGTACAGTGAGCGAGAAACCAACATCCTCACCTTGGTATCTCTGCTGGAAATCATGTTGGCGGACAGCTGGATGACCTGGCTGCACTCTGAACACATATCCAGTGTCTGATAGGGAGAAACAATGAGATTATTATTACCCCTTTGAAAATGGCCACGCCAGTTTTTCCTGTAGCATTAGTTTGGAGCTTTATTTACCCTCCTTTGTGACAAGCTAGTATGACATGGCAAGAGTTGTCAGTGTTTTCCTTTCCTGTGCTGATTGATGGCTCATTAAATGCACTTTTTTAGGAGATAACGTACAGAAATGTTGTTGTTGAAGCCCAGTGACTGTAGCGTATTTGGCAAAAAACAGTATTTTAAACACACATACATGTGCAAAAAGATTTTTTTAAAATACAATCTAGTGTGTACAGTAGGTCTGTGTATCATTTTTTAAATTAATATTGGTATATTGGTCTTTGAAACATCTCAAAACGGTGATAATATAGGAAATAACAGTCATGCTTACCAGAGATGACTGTGTGATGAGTGACAGAGGGTCTATGATGAACCTGGAGTCTCCTTTAAAACAGAAAGAGAGATCAGATAAGATATTCCTTTATTGGTCCCGCAGTGGGGAAATTTGCAGTGTACAGCAGCAAAGGGGATAGCGCAAAAAACAAGAAGCATCAGCTAACAGTAAAAAAGAGCTAAACAAAGTGTAACAAAATATGAACCATTTAAATAGAAGGAAGTATAAAAATAGGAGCAGTATATACAGTATTGACAATAAACAGACTACAAAATTGCACAAGTGGAAAATGATATTGCACAGTGAGAATTAAACGAACACCTGAAAATATCAGGTTATTGTCAGTTTTTTGGTGTGTATATGTTATACTGGGAGCGGTGCTGATGACATAGATGACACAGACAGGGATGGGCAGAGGACTAGAAATAGAAACAACGACCATTTTAAAAGGTACAAAAACAAATTAAATATTTCAGCCCTGATCAGAATAAATCTAACATAGCATTTTATTTTTTTTGCATGTTAATTGTTTGAGTGCAGGTTGTTATAAATCCCACAACAACAACAACAGCAGCCTGATCTCTGACAGCAGCATTAATTAATGGCGACTATAGTCAGGTGACAGTAATGCGGACATTCAGGTGGTTTTCCGGTAAATGTTGATCTTACCGGGACTCAGAGACACAGTGAGGACCAGCAGGATGAAGCCGCGGGCTGACATGGTGTGAAGGGGCTCAAAGCGGAGATGTGAAGCGCAGATGATTTAGTCTATAATAACATCCGTGCTGCTGCGGCTGATGCTTCTTCTTTGTGGGTTTTTTAACTGCGGTTGTTAAACAGAGCATCAGGTGCATCAGCGCCATCTGCTGGTTCAGTGTGGAACCTGCAAAAACAAAACGAGGAGAGAACTGGCAGAGGATGTGGAAAAAAAAAACCCAAGTCAATCTTTTTTTGTTTTTCCAAAAGAGTAAGAAGGGTAAGATGTTAACCTATGTAGTACTGTATGATGAAACACATTTGTCTTATGATTGTAGGGTGACCAGGTGTCCCAACCAGAACTAGCCGTCGGTCTCACATCACCCCTGTTCTGGCATCCCTCCACTGGCTCCCTGTAAAATTCAGAATCAACTTTAAGATCTTGCTAATTACATTTAAGGCACTGCATGACCTCGCCCCCAGTTACATTGCTGATCTCTTAGTTCCATATTCACCCTGTCGAACACTTCGATCCTCTAATCTCGGCCTTTTATCCATCCCCCGCTCAAACTGCAAAACAAAAGGTGATCGGGCCTTTTCTGTCTTAGCCTCAACTCTCTGGAATCACCTCCCCCAATCTATTAGAGCTGCTGAATCTCTGGACTGTTTTAAGCAGCTTCTAAAAACTCATCTCTATAGCCAAGCCTTTCTATAGGCCTCATCCACATGTGTGTTTGTCTGTTTTTGTTTGACCTGTTTCTCATTGTTTCTGTGTGTCATATATTGTAATTTTTCCTGGTTTTAATTAATTGTTTGATTTTTCATTGGTGTGTGAAGCACTTTGTAATGGTGTTTTTCAAAAGGTGCTATATACATAAAGCTTTACTTACTTACTTACTTACTTTATGAGGGGCTGCACAGCATTATTATCCCTTGTCCCGTGTCCCACATATTGAGACGATGTCCCACATTTTCATTGGTTCTAGTTTTCAAAAGTCAAACCACTGCAGGACAGATGCTTTTTTTTTTTTTTTTTTTTTTTAAATCTGGCTTTTATCAAATGCTTGTGAAGAAAGCAGGGAAGGCTGTCATCACGGGGCTGTGTTTGCTGTCAAACTGTGCACACGCAGGTCAAGTGCAGGTTGACCTTTCACCGTCTTTGCTACTACGCTATGCTCAATGGAGAAAATTGCGAGTCACCACAAAATCACAAGCTATGCAGATTTAGGCAGAATATGATGGAAACTACCGCAAAGAAAAGGAAGAGCAGCTACAACAAAGACTAGGAAACTACTTAGAATTATTTATAAACCGGTGGAAGGCGATTCTCAGAGTTTTTTGTGAAATTTGGCAGTTATTTTTCAATTTCACACATGGGGCATACGACACAGTTCATGTGAGTCTCACAAGAAACGTGCGGCTCAAAAAGAGATGTGCCGTTCAATGGATGCATTTGGGCAAAGCATAGAGATGTTACAGGATAAGGGGCAGAATAGAAATGTTTATTATTTAAGTTAGATAGACATTATATAAAAATATAGACTACATCTCAGCCTTAGTAACATGTCCCACATTGTCCCACATTGTCCCACACAAACATACTCTTTGTCCCACATTTGGTGTGTTGGGATCTGGTCACCCTACATGATTGTAGGTAGGTGCCGTTTTATTTTATTTTACAAACCACACGTTGCATAACATTACTTTGCGTTTTGCCGCCGCATCGCTCCAAAACGAACTAAAACATTTATTAATGTAAATGTGATGTTTTGCTATGACGTCATCGGTTGTTACATGGATAATCTATTATTATTATTATAATTATTATAATTATTATTATTATTATCAATGGATAATCAAACAATAGACTATAATAGCTATGAAGCATTTAGGCAAATTACCTAGTGCTCCTGGGATGACTTATTTTTGTAGGCCAACCAGAAAGTTGGCATCGCCCATGGGTATTATTTACATGTTTTGTTCAGTAAGATAATCTTCACAAATGAACACCACTTTTATGATTGCCAGAAATAAAATGCTACGGTCGCCTGAATGTGAGTATACACAACGAGGCTCTAATGGCGTTTAGCAGTCCCATTTAGCCATTTGTAAACAACCGGCTTGTTTAAGATGCATGAAGGCTTCAAAATTCACGAGTGGGATATTTACTGACGTATTTTATACCGTAGAACAAAATATTAAAATCTCTTAAGCTTGCGTTAAACACAGACTTTATTTCAGGCATCTAACTAAAGAGCCATTTAAAAACCCCATTGACTTCCAGACGAGGGAACCGGAAGTGCTAAAATGCTCCGTGTTTTAGGACTCATTCCTCTAGCACTCTATACATAGCCTATATTGTCATATGTGTTATGTAAAGAAAGCAATCTATGATTGGACATTTGAAATATTATGTGATTTTGATGACAGCACAGCCTGTGTTAACCAAAATATGTATTGACTTTTATTGGTTTGAGGAAGACCAACACCCACTGGAGCTTAGGTGTCCCACATTACAGCAAATCACCCAACTATAGTAAAATTCTATAGCGCACTTTGGAGAGAGAAAGACAGGCAGACAGACAGGCAGACAGACAGACAGACAGACGGAAGCAAATGATGGAGTGGTAAACAATGTACGCTGTAAGACTACACTGCATGAACTGTATCTTAAAATTGTGTGAGTGAAAGGAAACCCTTTTAATATTTCATTTAACTAATGTTGACATACAGTGGTGGAATAAGTGTTTTCATAAGTGTATAATCACCTGATAATAAGAATCGTTGTGTTTTTGTTACCTTAGAATGAGCCGTTTATATCTACACATTTATATCAGGAGAGGCTTCAGTTGGTTGCAATCTCCTCTCCTCACCACTAGATACCACCAGATCGTACACACTGGACCTTTAAGTAAACATAGTAATAGTACAGTGTAAAATACTCTGTTGAAGTAAAAGTGCAGCATTCAAAATAAAGTGAAAGTACAAAAGTATTGGCATCAACATATACTTAAAGTAACAAAAATGTAAGTACTCATTATGCAGATAATATAATTATAATTATTGATGCATTAATGTGTTCATCACTTATATGTTGCATCTGCTAAATGTGGAGCTCATTTTACTTTATATACTGCTGGGTAGTTTAATCTATAATAATACATCATCTTTTATTAGTTAATAATATTTTGTATTAATAATCTGAATATACAAAGTAACTAAAGTTATTAAATAAATGTAAGAGCAAAAGTACAATATTTACCTCTGAGATGTTGTAGAGTAGAAGTATAAAGTAGCATAAAATAGAAACACTCAAGTACTACAAAAGTTTAGCCTACTTAAGTACAGTACTTAAGTAAATGTTTTTCCAACTGTAGTCAGTAAAGTTGTGAAGTATTTTGTTTCTACTCAATACTATACAAAGTACTAACAACTACTAATATTTTTAATATCACAAATCATAATTAATCTGGAAAGTAAACAACAGTTTTTGTGGTACATTTTTCAATGATTAAGATGTACTTTGAATGTAAATAAGATGCTTAAGTACATTAAAAAGCATCAAAATAGAGCTTGTTTTTCCAAAAATCTTCCTGTTGAAACCACAGAGCCCCACCCTCCCACCCCCACACAACAAATCCCAATTTAACCTCTGCAAACAGTCACTGCTCAAGTGATTTTAATTGAGATTGGGTTGAGTGAAACCTTTTATTAAATTGTCGGTGAGTCATACTTTCTGGAGGACTAAGTTTCTATGTTGTTGTTGTTGTTGTTGCACTTTAATTATATTCAAGGGTGTTTCTGTTAGTTTAATGCGTCATTAAGAGTGATCAAACCTGGCCGTGTTTAACTTTTATGCTTGTCTTGAAACAGTTGATTGGTCATATACACGCATGTAACAAAATGTACAGTATGTGAGTTACTCATGAGAGTGTTATTCAATAGGGCATTTAGGCTAATTACCGCTTGCTGTGCAGATGAGTGCACATCATTATTCACTCAAACATAATCATCAAGTAAGTATGTTTTCTTTAGTGTATAATCACCTGAAAATAAGAGTTGTTGTGTTTTCGTTACCTTAGAATGAACCGTCTATATCTACATTGTGATTGGTATCAGTAGCCCAGAACAGACAAACCAAACACTGTTAACTTTTTCAGCTTGGGCTGGAATCGATAATGTTACTCGCTGCAGTAGCCGCCGCTCTCTCTCTCTTGCTTCACCACTCTCTTCCTATGTAAACACACACTCTAAGCACTGGCTCTGCTCCAAATGACTACAGAGGGCATTTGCGTTTTCTTGTCGGCCACCGTAGCTCTCAACATGCTTGGCACAAAGGAGAGGCTTCAGTTGGTTGCAATCTCATCACCTCAGCGCTAGGTACAGCCAGATCCTACACACTGGACTTTTAAAGTTACTGCGAGGAACTTTAATTTTGTGTTAATTAGTAATTAGTAAACGAGACCATCAGCAATCTTCTTGCTGATGGTGTTAAATTGACACTGTTTTATTACCAGTTAAAAGTTCCTCACATTAACTTTAAGCAATAGCAAAATTACTGAAAAAAGTAGCCTATGAAGTGTCGACCCATTCAGACCAACGCGAGTTGAAGCTGCGTCCTTTGTGAAAAATAACGCAAAATGATGCGTCTTTGTCCAAATTTTCAGCTCATTTGTTTTCAAGTAATTGCAAAATATGTCTTTTTAGGCAGCAGAGCCAAAGCTCAGTGTTATATTTTATTATTTTCTACATTTTACATGTTCTAAAATAAAAAAAAATAATGTTAATATTCACTTATCTTAAGATTCTATGGAAAATATGCTATTCAATAAATGTTTGTTTATTCATTGTGTTCTGTATAGGTCTACTTATTCTTAGACCAACAGATGGAGCAAATTGTTTTAAAGGAGGGAGGATTGTAGTAGGAGCACTGGGATGTCAGGTGCGACTGTGTGGCAATGGCAAATGGTTTACATGGCTCATGGGTCAGGATCGGCTCTGTATGCAACCTTTGCAGAAAACAAAACATGACCTGAGAAATTTACTGATCTACTGTAAACTAACTATTAGCTAATTTTGGAGTGAATTGCGTGTAGCGCCCATCACTGAGTAAGTCTCTTTCAGTTTACATGTATGTATTTAGTAGGAGAAAGAGAGTATACGCATGTGTTGATATAAGTAAAGCAGATTTGGGGAGGGGCCATGTCTCCATCCATCCATCCATCCATCCATCCATCCATCCATCCATCCATCCATCCATCCATCCCTATAAAAATGCAGGCATTAAACCCTCTAAGTTTTTGTCCAAAAACCACAAACCGGTTTTAATCATGTAGCCACAATATTAAAGGCTTTTTAACTTTTGTACTTATATACTAAATCAGTGTGCCTTTCACCTCATGGCCTCTTGTCTTAATAACTTTGTGACAGTTTGTTGTGCTCATCTAAATGTATTTACTGGCAAGCAGGCGTTTTGTATGTCCTGGACTGCACTGAAATTGGAAAGTACATTGCTTATATAATCTGTCATCATGCATAATTCTTCAAGACATTCTATGATACCCTAATTACAGTGTGTTGTTGATATACCTGCTCCAAACAGCCTAGCTGTATGCCAGGCAATCCTCAGCAACTAACTACTCTTTTGCACCTCTGACTTCCTCATACGTACCGTGTTTCATTCCATTCCTGTCAATCAAGCAAGCTCCAAAAATACCCGGCACTCAGTATTCCAGAGAAACAAATCATGCCAGATGGCACAGGACCACATCAAACCTTTATATAACAAATATGTTTTAATTGCACTCCACCCTAACTTGCACAGTGGCATTCATCATTGTCAGGTTGATTAAAAATGTTCGTTGCATAAAGGTTCAGTAACTTCTGATGGTTGTTGACATAAATGAACACATAGAGATTTAATTAATACAGACTTCCATTCAGGTGATATGATATTGTGTTGGAACTAAAACAATAAAAACATGATATTGTACATCTTTGTCTTGAGCCTGAACTGTGGCCCTGAACAACATTTACAATATTTGTCTGAGGAGTCTTGGTGCAGAATGAGGAGTAAAATTATCCAAAATATATAAAATACATTTCTAAATGGAATTCTAAAACAAAATGGAAACCAATGTTATCCAGCCAGGATAAACACTAAGCTCGAAGCCTATCTGTGTTTGGTGTTTGCCAGAGGCCTTTCTGATGCATTCTGCAGATTGGTGCAGATTGGTCACTGCAGTAACAATATTTGGAAAAAGTATTCTTTCTCACACATAGCTCATAGGCTTCAGCTGGGACGACTCATGTGAAATACCATCAATAAAATGTATAAAGTGTCCACCAAGACATCAAGTTACAAATTCCACAATAACACATACTGTAGGTGTGAAGGTAAAAAGATGCTGCTGTATATTTTAATGATAAATGAAAAATATTTATCAACACAGAATCATTAAACAATCCAAGTGTTACTGTATTTTAGCGTTGTTTCTGAGATGTCATATTCTTCCAGTTTTCCATATTTCAGTTCAACGACGACACTAAATACTACAACACCCGTGAGCTTCAGTGGTCATTACCGTCGAGAAGACACAGATTCTGTCGTTTTAATAATTTTTAGAGCCTAGAAGAGGTATCAGAGAATAGATTGACACCAGTCAATTGTGCGACATTGAGTTATTTTTCAGAATATGACTGTATACTTAATGCAAGATGGGAAGTGTTATGATAATTACTAGGGCTTTCAATCGATTAGAATATTTAATCACGATTAATCGAAAATTAATTAGCCCATTTTTTATCTGTTCAAAATGTACCTTAAAGGGAGATTTGTCAAGTATTTAATACTCTTATCAACATGGGAGTGGGCAAATATGCTGCTTTATGCAAATGTATATATATATTTATTATTTAAAATCAGTTAACAACACAAAACAATAACAAATATTGTCCAGAAACCCTCACAGGTACTGCATTTAGTATAAAAAATATGCTCAAATCATAACATGGCAAACTCAAGCCCAACAGGTAACAACAGCTGTCAGTGTGTCAGTGTGCTGACTTGACTATGACTTGCCCCAAACTGCATGTGATTATCATCAAGTGGGCATGTTTGTAAAGGGGAGACTTGTGGGTACCCATAGAACCCATTTTCATTCACATATCTTTAGGTCAGAGGTCAAGAGACCCCTTTGAAAATGGCCATGCCAGTTTTTTCTTGCCAAAATGTAGTGTAAGTTTGGAGTATTATATAACCTCCTTACCAACAAGCTAGTATGACATTGGTACCAATGGATTCCTGAGTTTTTATAGTTTCATATGATGCCAGTGTCTTCACTCTAGCTTTAAAATTGATCCTGCTACACCCTAAAGAAAGCAAGCTGCCATAATGCATTAAAGAAATTAGTGTGATTAAAACAAATTTGCGTCATTGAGTTATTATTGCATTAACTGTGACAGCCCAAATAATTACTTATTATTTGTTGAATAGCCTGGGAAAGTTATATACCATGAGCAACAGCCTTCGATGAAGTCATATGAACATGTTCCGTAATCTTGTGGACACACGGTTTCCAGTAAGTCTGTGCCCAAACCGCATTTTCCAGCCTGCAGAGATGCCAACCAGTTTGTTAAAAAGCCGCATGTAAACACATGACACTCCCATCTTACTTGTAAGTGAGTAAACAATCAAGATTATTGTATGATTGCCAATACCAACTTTATCAAGGCTGTCTGCTGTCTGACAATGCCACAACATGGTCCAAACTACAGTTAGTTTACCTAAAGGGACTATTTGTAACTTTCAGAAATGCTTGTTAACAGCGACACCTGTGGCCGTTAAGTCAACGAAAGTCAGCGTCGGGCTCGTGCTTGCTCGCGATTGCTCGCTCTAAATATACATGACCGAGTATCGCTCAAAACAGTGAGGCGACACACGTCAGCTAAAACCACAATATCACTCTATATTTCACCTGCTTGGCAGTAATGTTAGCTGACCAGACCAAGGTCTCTCGATGAATCACTGCTGATCCTAGTGTTGGCTTTTCCTGCTTCAGCCAAGAGAAACGTTATCGTCTTTGACCGCAGCCGGAGGAAGACACCGGCACCCGGTCGGAGACGATAACGTTTCTCGCCGCGGAGCCCCATCACTTCACAAGACACGGAAAACCTCTGTTGGCCTGGAGGAGCTCCAGCAGTTATTTCTGCACAAACGTCCACTGTACATTCACTAGATATTCTCAGAGCTAAACTACCTCTCCTACAGTGTGGAGTGTGCGCGCATGAACGTGAGGTGGAACGAGAACATGCGCGTTATGTGAGTGAAGGCAAGCAAGCAGAGGACTGAGCAGCGTAGCCACACGCGAGCGCGCACACACGAGCGCGCGAGCGTGCATTGGACACCGACCCGGTAGATTTATACGTTTAAAAAGTTACAGAATAGCTAAAGTATACTATAGTAAACTATAGTTAAAGAATAACTTTGGTATTTTTCAACCTGGACCCTATTTACCCATGTTTTTGTGTCTAACTGATTAATAGGGACAACCATGTCTGAAATTGGTCCAGTATTGAGGGCACCTGCTAACACTAAAAACACTCCCTGACAAGAAAACTTTTATTACATAAATATACTCTGTTGATTATTACATATTATTAGCACTGACCACTGACTCTATTAATCAATATTGTAGCATTATAGCAATGTTGAGCCCACACAAGACTTTTATTATGATTTAGTGCTATTGTTTTTATGACACTTATGAATTGTGACGCTTATAAAGTAATAAAACAGAAAGGTCACATGCTTGAACGAATGCCAAGTTCTGCCTCCTTGTTCCTGAATATGAAGTTATCCATCCATCTATTGTCTTTAACCGCTTAGCCTATTTGGGTGTGGGAGGGGGTGTGGCAGCTGGAGCTGACCCCAGCTGACACTAGGTGAAGGCGGGGTACACTCTGGACAGGTGGCCAGACTGTGAATATAATGTTATATATTATATATTTTTTGTAGCTTTGAAGAAACCTGTTAACGTGTCCTGAAGAGCCCTTGCAGGGCGGAGAAGGGATCTGTGACTTCACTTCAGTAGCTAATACATATCAAGTAGATGAATATTGTGAGTGTTGTCTTTTAGCATATATTTTTTATTTATTTGAATCATAAATTAGCTTTTTAATTGTGAAAAGTGGCCCTGAAAATGTATTCTACACCTGTTAAAAGCAAAGCAAGGCAGTTATTTGTAAAGGATCTTTCAACAACAGAGCAGTTCAAAGTGCTTTACATGAAAAGGCATCAGGACAAGACACAAATGAAACACAAGAAAGGTAAAAAAAAAAAAAACCCAAATATAAATAGGATTCAAAAAGAGTAAAATAAAATAGAAGTTAATGATAAAGATAAAATTGAATCAACCTGGGTAATACATGTTATAGTCCCGTGCAAGATAAGAATAAATGGTCCCAAATTTTATTGCAGGCAGTGGCAACAAATAAATAGAAATGCTGCTCAAAATGTCCCTCTTTCCCCTCTATAAAATATAGCCAATTGTCAAATAAAACACAAAATGAAAAAAAGTTTGCATAAAGATATGATTATTGAATAATAATGACTGATCTCGAGCTTCATTTGAATGACATGTTCATACAGGCTGTTCAAGACAAAGTGTACAAGTGTTTGCCAAACAAAAGGTGTTTGGGACACTGCCACAAGGTGTTTGGCACCCTGATACGGAAGTAGAAAAATAAATGGTAATGGGACAATGGGAGGTTGTTGAATGTAATACGTGTTTTCAGACCAAACAGTTCTAGTGAGTCCCTTTCTCGGAACTGTCCATTGGGAAGCCCCCACGTGACCTACATACCTTCAAGGGCTATTTTTCTGTTTGAATTTGCACTGCCAGTAGGAACGCTAAAGTGACGTCGGCTAGTTTGCTTCGTTTCACAAGTTCTCTTAGCTTTTTTAGTAATATAAGCTTTTTTAGTAATATAAGAATAAGCAACTGTTACATGCCTCAATCAATACGGACTGTCGCGACCTGCTGGTGTGGAAAGTTATTTCATCTCACGTAGGCACAGAACGTATGTGGTAGTTGGCTGTTGGCTGTTGGCTGTCGTCTTTGCGGTGTGTTCGATTGCAACTTTTTAACCAAGACAAAGTCAACATGAGGCGACATGAGGTGACTCAAGGCGTGGAATTCGTCGCCTTCGTACTTCTTTGATGTCGGCTGGGTTTGTCCCCACCTTAAGAAAACCTACAGACTTCATCCTTAAATGTTTGTTTTCCCTTTTTCCCAAATGTTTGTTTTAACTAACTGTATTTTTATATTTTTTGTAAATTTCGAACATTATATCTTTGTGTTTTTTTTTTTTTTTATTTCTGTGTATTTTAATGAATTGGTAGATGCTAGACTGCCCAGCACCTCCACTTGCTTCAGGTTGTGTGGAATCTGCCAGCTGCCTCCTCTATCCTTGGTTGGCGGTTTCTGGTGCAGGAAAATGAAAAGGTTTGAATCTATTGAAATACACAACCAAATCTGTTCTCCTCAACTAGCACTACTCGAGGCAGGACTTCCGTAATCCTTTCCATGACCTTATAAAGGCCCTTAAACCGTCTTTGCAGTTTCGGACACACACCCCATTTTCTAGCCTTAAAACTCCCCCTCTGAGTTGTACTGAAAATGTGCCATGATATCAAAGGCTTTTCTTTGTTGACAGGAGGCCATTGCCTGATGGGCTTTTACAGCATGTACCACTGTGGACAAAGTGTCATGTCAACTAACCTTACACATATTCTGTAACAGAGGAGAACCTCTCCCCCCTTACAATGATCTACAATAATGTCCACCAGAAGAACTATCTCCCAAACACAACTTTAAATGGTGTAAACGTGGCCGGGCCCAACAGCTAATAGCAAGGCCTCACCTTAAAACACCTTTTAATTTTGAATATGAAGTGTCACATTCTGACTAATTGTGTGCGTCATCGCCACACCTGTCGCTCATTGTGTGATTAAATGCTGTGTGATTAAATGGAAGTGTGGCTGTAAGTGGATTTTTTCAAGTGCATTTTCAACCTTGCTAATTACTGTTTCATCAGACTATGACTGTTCGTGACTTATCCATGTTTGCTGGCACAAGGAAGGGATACATTTTATCATTTTATTATTCCACCTCAAGAGAATTTTCTGAAAAGGAAAGTTGCAAGCAAGAATTCAGCAACTAATGCTAGGAAATCAAACTGGCGGACTGTTTGCTGTTTTCCCAAAATTCCCATACCTCCACCATTTGCTGCAGAAACATCTCTCTAATGCCCGGCCAATTCCGAGTCAAGCCAAACTTATTTTGAAATAACAGTTAATGTTGGCCCACTATCTACTAATAAACGGGAATCTGATCCACCTATTTTAGCTGTGATGTAACTTTATCCACCATGATTGTTTGCAGAGGCCACATTTGTACCAGTATATTTGGGGGCGGGCAGTTGGCCTACTGTACTTGCCCCTGCAAATATGGACAATCAAGTCTTATGTGTCTGTCACACCCACACTTCCACCATCCACCCCCTAGTCCTCTGGCTCCACAGTTTGAGGCCCCATAAAATACTTCCCTTTCCCAGGGGTCCCTGACTGGGTTCACAGAGAGCTCAGTGGGATTTTGTTCCTACGTGGTTGATTGTATATTGTTAACTGTGGTCTAGAGAGATTTCATTTCCTGCCTCAACTCCTCCACAACCCCAAACCGCACTTCATTTGTTCATCACTTTTAGATTTATGCCCCAACACCCCCCTTGCATTACCATCAGATGATGCCTGTTCTAAATTTCTAAGTTTCTGACGCAAGATCCATGGCATCCTCTACAATGCTAGGATTTGCACTACACAGACTAACATGAAAATCACCGGTCACAAAGTGTGTTATAAATTGGTCTCTTGCTAACATGTCACGTGTACAATTATCAGCTGTGGGGTAAACTCTGGTTGCTAGCCACCATAAAGCATTGCCATCTTCCCTTGCCGCTTCATTGTGCACACGTTGGCGAGCTATAAAGCTAGCCCTGCTCCAATCATCACTGGTGCATGGCTCAAAACATCTTGCCATAGCCACTTTTAACAGTACATAATGATTCTTAGCATTGCTAGGCCAGCTTCTATAAATGTCTCTAGTGCGACCTGAAAGCAAAAGAGACATAAATTTAAGTTTCAGTGACTCGTCCCAATTATTCACATCAGCAATAAGATCAAATGGTTCAAACCAATCAGATCACCCACGGCCTGCATCATGAAGGTCTCAGGCATAAATACTTAGCAGGGGGTGGGCCCTTCAGCAGAGTTTGAGGGTGTAACAGTGTGTCCCCTACTTGTGGAAGGGCCATTGTCACTATAATTCAAATTACTCCGTGCCTGTGAATTACCCTTTACCTCTGACATTTTAAGTGACTATATTCTAGGTTTAATAAAGGTCAAAAGCAAGAAACATCCCACTGCTGCCACCAGTGTAATAAACCTAGATTTTGAAGTAAGTATAGTCACAAATGTTTCTGTAATTAAACAGTAAAAATGAATAGATAGAACAGGACTTGTTAAAACAGATACACCTCTATTATAATAATTCATGCATCTTCCAGTCGGGTATATACAAGATGACTAGAGAAAGTCCAAGTCCTAGCTTTCTTCTCAGATGCCGCCCTTGGAGGCCAATAGCGACTGTATGGGCAGAAATGGAATATGACATTAATAAGTATGTTTTCATTAATGTATAATCACCTGAAAATAAGAGTTGTGTTTTTGTTACCTTAGAATGAGCCGTTTATATCTACATAGGGGGCGGATCCTCTTTACAGAGCCGACCGCCATGTTTCTACAGTAGCCCAGAATGGACAAACTAAAAACAAGAATATTCTCAGAGCTAAACTAACTCTGTCTTCTGCTCCACTAGCTCAATTGTACGCTCGCACACATTCGCCACCGCTCTCTCTCTTGCTTCACCACTCACTTCTCACATACACACACACTTTACACGCTGGCTCTGCTAATCTTCAAATGACCTACGCTACTCTTACAACAACTGGCTCCAGATAGGGCCATTCTCATTTTTAGGTCGCCACACTCTGCCTTTAAGGGTGTATGCCGACAGCATATAGAATAAACGGTCCCTTAAACAATCCTACACCCCGGCAACACTGTGGCTAAACCGCTGTAGAATTGATTAAACAAACAATGCACAGTTATTAACACTAACACAAACAAAACAAAGAAAATAGTCATTTAAAAGTCTTAGCTTGCCCAGGGTTCGAGAAACTCCCCCGTGGTTCGTGAAACTCCCCCAGGATCTGAGCTTTAGCGCTGGTCTGGCCCTTTACAGGATCATATGTGAGGGAAATGCCTGTCCAGTGTTGGGAGGCCTCCACATGCAGCAGGAGCACCTCTACACGAGCTGAGAAGCAGCTGTCGCCCTCCTAATACCCCGACTTAACTGATCTAGCCTTCCCTAACGCAGGGACTGGTATGAATGGCACCCACCCCCAGTAATGAATGTTCAGCTAGGCTTGGCTGTCTGCACCAATTGCTGCTCCCCAGACCACACGCCCTTTCAACACTTCCTAGTCCATCCACCCCAGCCCTCATCAGGTACAGGTTCAGCCGTTCACAGCCCACAGTCACTCAGTTACAATACGTTTTACTGCAGCCCCCATCCACAGCAATATATTGCTTTGCTCCTGTGTCGATACTCCTGCTTATTTCTCCAAACTGGGGGCGTACATTTTACTCTATGGTGTACCGTGACCTTTTCTTGCGCACCGGCACTTCTCATAAATGGCTTACGTTAGGCTTCTCTTTTCTGCCCTCTGCATATCAGGCTCTCTGTGTGATTCACAATTAATTAATCACATTTTATGATAAGGCGCAGCACCAGCATTTTAGTGCTGCACCTTATCGTCATATAAACAATGTGGAGAGCACCTGGGCGTGCCGGAGGATGAAAATGAGCGTGCTGTAATTTATTGATACAACGTTCACGTCATTTTGTAAAATAAATAGTGATCTGTTTGTCATTTGTGAACAAATATAATTAATGAAACATTGCTCTTTTGATTTACAGAATAGGATTTTACAGGGCAAACATTTCCAGGAGAATTAAATGTTCAGACGAAAACAGTGATATTTGTAGGTTTAAATGATAAAATAATGATTTAAATATAAGTTTTCTGGGCTTTTTGGACGTTAACTATAATAGTAATGGTCCAAAATTATGTATTACATAGTTTCAAGACAAAAACCTTCAAATTTTCTAGGGGGTGGACCCCCAAAGCCAATATATCTTAATACCTTTTATTCACTGTAGAAATTAAGAACATAGGGGAGACTGGTACTAGTTGTAACTCTGTCTACCAGCAGGTGTGTAATTTCCCCAAGTAGTGCGGTAGGCTGTAAGAAGGAAACTCTCCATTAATAAGTGGAAAGAATGACAACAAATGTGAATCATGGGACAATTTTGTCTGACAGCTCAGCACATTGGTATTTTGTTAAACCACACAGGTAAAGTCCTGCTCAAACAAAGATGCCTCGGGTGTGGCAAAGAGGTGTTTCCCGCCCTGTCTGTTTGTACAAGCTTATATGTACAGATGACAAATTGGTGTAAGGCACAACTCCTGACTGCAGCTGGAGCATCAAAACATCACAGGTAGACCTACTGCAGCTTCTTGCCTAACTTTTAATCTTTAATATATTGTTTCTTCACGCTTGCAAATGATGTACTTGAGGCAACCATGCCCTGTTGTGTCAGTATTTTATCTGTTGATCAGTCTGTATATAACAGGACTATGTTTGTCTTTTCAGAGATGAAGGGGTTTTTGTGCCTGATTGCTGCAGGTCTTTACCTGTGTTTACAAAACCATGTGAATGCTGGTGAGTAATACTTCTATCAAATTGAGTTAAATTAAATATAGTTATTATAAATGTGTATAAAATAGTCTCCTACTACAGTTTATTTTGTTATTTAGATAAAAACTAAAAGAGGGTCACAAGTTCAAACCCGGCTTGGGGCCCTTCTGTGTGGAGTTTGCTTCAATAGCTTCAGTAATTTATTGAAATAAAAACCATTAATATTAAAGGTAGTGCTGCACAATTATGGCTAAAATGCTAATAATGATTATTGATCAATATTGAGATCACGATTATTCCTAGATTTTAGGGACAAAATATTTTTATTGCAAATTCACATTTAAATAAACAGAGCGTTGTTTTCACTTCGATGTTGTCCTAAATTCCAACTGTCAAAAATTCTACATGTTGTCCTTTTACTTTGTTATTGTCATCTATAGTGGTTATTTGCATAAAAACAAAAAATTCAAATGATCAGGAAATAAATTATTTTATTTTTATTGATAAAATCTTTGGGGGAATTAGTAGTTTTAATTAAATATTAGAAGCTGCTTAAAGCTAGTGTTAGAAAGCTGAACAGGTTACAATACACTCTCTAATATCTGTTTTATAGTGCTGTGAAAAAATCTCCTTCAAACAACTGGATTTATTCAAGTTTCTCACCAAAAACTGAATTTAACAAGTTTTTCATTTGAGCGCATCATGATAGCATTTTAATCTACCATCGCCCAATTCTCATTTTACTGAGTAGAGCTTGAAAGTACCATAACTGAGCAGCATACATGGGAATGAATTACAATGTAATAAGAGTCTGATTAGGTTAGCTGTTCTTAAAGTAATATGTAACCGTTGTCGGATGCTGTTTGTAAACACGAGGCATTCAAAGTTGTCTCCTCCTCGTCAGCTCAATGAGCGAGGGAGGGAGGGAGAGATAGCAGTGATGGTGGAGCGAGAGTGAACGGAGAGAAGGACCACAGCGAAAACAAAGCAGCATCAGAGAAATAAAACGTTATTTTCTGATTATTTCCCGGCGGTTACGTTCTAAAACAATTCGATTTATTCCTCCACGGCTTATTTTGGACTTATAGATGTGGCAAATTACAGCTTTATGTCTCCTTCACTCACACACTGAATAACTTCCTGATGTAACTGACTGTGCCGCTTTGTGTCGACGTAAAACCTTCATGTGGCGGCTGCACAGGTGTGTCTGATCAGCAAAAAAACGTATATTGTATATGAGCATATGAGACTGATATGAGATTGCGGCTTCAATCGGCTGCTGATTAACATTACATCTCCAGCTGTTAGTTTAAGAAACACTTGAGTTATGCAGCGTAGTTTTCTATGAGCGGAGCAGGCATTATAAACTTCAATATCGCGGCGATCATGTTCATTTAATTGTGGGAAGCCAAAATCGTGATCGCGATTAATATTCGATTAATTGTGAAGCCCTAACTAAAGGTATAATATGCAAAAATTTACTGAAAGAAAATATGTATAGACTGATACAAAAATAATTCCTCTCAATCATCACTTATGACCCGTTAAAAGTGTGTGGTGGTGTCTGTTTCTTTGCCTGTATTTTCTATTTTCTTCTTATTTTGCTGTGTTCGGGACTCTTCTGGTTGTCTGCAAAGAGCCTTTGTGTCCCATGTGGAGGTGTAATCCCCAGCAAATAATAGCGCACAGGGTGTGCAGCCCGTTCAGGTCGTTAAATACCGCAGCTTTGTCACGCCCCTCGGCGTTTGATACCGAGGCCCAAGTCCCCCTTTAGCTCTGTCAGATAATAAGCGGCCATATTTGACAGATGAGAATGGGTTTGTTACATCACTGTAGGTTTCCCCTGTTCATCTCTCTCTCCTCTGCTGTGTGCTGCTATCGCTGTGCCGAGGCACACACACCAAGCAGAGAGCACAGTCTGCCCTTCGACTGCATTCATTCAAAATCTGCAACACGGCACCTTCCCGCAGGGTTGTTGTGCGGAGGTGTTTGGAGTTCGTTGTGTGTTTAGAACATAACCACCGTGAAAAAAATCTGAAAATAATGTTTTATTGCTCTGATTCACTGCTTTTCACCCGACCATCGCCGCTCTCTATCGCCCTCTTGGCTCAAGGGACCAACTTTGAATGCTGTGTGTTTAAAAACAGCAACCAACAACGGTTTCATAATGTCTATAAGAGAGAATGAGGAAATAAAGAAATGTTTAATGAGATGTTTTGTGCCTTCAGAACCACGTTTGAGCAGAAGTATCATTGAGAATGCTGTGATTGAAGCCAAGGCCACAGTCGATGCAGCTTATCTCTACTCCAGAAGAAAGTGAGTGTACAAACCCTCTGAACTGCTGCACAAGTTCTGCAGTGATAGAAAAACAAAACGCACAACATGAAAGTATAGACATACAGTACATTCAAACTTTAGGTTGTATGCCATCAGAATGGTTCTCATAAATGTGACCTCTCCACACACTACAGGAGCGTTGACCGTGTGAGAAGGAGTGCAGCGAGTCCTTCAGATGTCCTGCGTTTCTTGAAGCAGCCTGTCGGGCTGACCCGTACTGCTGTGCGTGCAGCTGACTATATGGATAATGCCGTTAAACTGGTCAAGAGATCTTTGGAGAGGCGTCAAAAACGCTCCATCAATGCCACAGGTGTGTATCCAAAATAGCTTCTTTGAATTTTCCATTCAGATGGCTGCAAGTCTATTATCAGCTATGTCTATTTCTTGTCTCTGTTAATTAGATCTGATCTCTGCGGAGGATCTGCAGTGCATTGCTGAACTGACAGGCTGCTCTCCCCGAATTCGTATCCCTTCCTGCAGGACCAATTTGGATAAGTTTCGCACTGCAAGCGGCGTCTGCAACAACGAGTAAGGCAACTGCTAAGTAGCAACTTTAAGATTGAAGGAAATTAACGAGTGACAAATATTTCCACAGCTAATTGACTTTTCATTTGTTTGCCCCTGGGGCTGGATTGAATTGTGACAAAGATTTTCCTGTGAAAATATAATTGGCAGTATGATTGTCAATGACTGGTACACTATGTACATGTAACACCCATGTGTGAGACAAAGACAAAGAAAAATAATTGTTTTTTTCTTGCCCAGAAACAACCCCCGCTTGGCAGCCTCCAACACACCTTTTACGCGCTGGCTTCCTGCTGAGTACCAGGATGGTATCTCTCTGCCCAGAGGCTGGGACCATAGTCGCAGAATCAACAACAGGAAGCTTCCCTTGGTAACATACTTCAGAATATCATCTTTACTGGCTATGCCACAAATGACCATGGAAAAGAAACACTTGTAGTTGTAGGGGAGACCGGGGGCAATTGTAACATTTTTTGGTTTTGATATCATTACTTAAAAACCTCTTGAGCTATTTGGATACAATTTTTATGTAGGTAACTTGTATTTGTGTTCTACTTGTTAACAGTCATCAAATGTTTCTACAAGCAATGCTTGAAACACTATATGTCAAATGTTACATCTGCCCCGAGGTGCAGGGGCGATTGTAGCAGCATATGAGGGCAATTGAAACAATACACTAACACCTTCATATAAATACCAAGGATCTCAACAAACTACCAAGAACATAGATATAGTTAAAACAATTTAATATCCATTGAAAAATGAAATAATTTCATACCTCAAAAAAAGTCTTGGCGGAAACACTTTGACAAGTATGAGATATCAGTTTGTCCTTTGGCAGACATCATCACAGACCATGCACATAATGAGTTTCTGATTGGTGCAATTTCAGATGTTACACATGTCCCTTGTTTAAAAAATGTAAAAATTAAATGGCCCTAGAATTGAACCCTAGTCCCCACATTGAGAGGCAAGACACGTAACCACTGGACTCTGCCATAAAATTCATAATGAATAGAGTCTACATAGACATTTAAACTGAACACAAAACACTTTTCTTAGTGTTATTATAGAAAAAAATCATCTATTTTGATGTCGTTACCAAGTCAAGTCAATTTGATGTGTATGGCCCAAAATCACAAATTTACCTCAGGGACTTTATAATCTGTACAGGATACGACAACCTCTGTCCTTTACAGTCCGACACTCTCAACGGATGAGGAACCCCCCCCCACTCCCACCAAAAAAAAAAACTTTTAACAGGGAAAAAATAAAAAAATGGGATAAACCTCCGGAAGAGGAACAGAGGAGGGATCCTCCTTCCAGGATGGACAGACTTGCAATAGATGTCGTGTTTACAGAGGAACAACATGATGAAAATACAACATAGACAATCCATATGACAAAAATGTATACATATAATGTGAACATATGTGAGAAGGTGGATCCAGGAGGATGTCAAGCAGCTTCCTGGCATTGCCAAACACAATCTCCTCTCCACACCAAAACAGACACAGTGTTACTATTGACCCCAACAATACCACCCATGACAAAAGCAACCCTGCTGTCTAGAAACAACAAAGCTCACATTTGACAAAGATATCAAATGTTAGACAACACAATGGTAATCAAAACTGACAGATTTAAAATCATAGACATTAAAGGTTAAGACTGTATGAGGAAAATACTGTAGATGAAAAAAACAAACACTTTTATACCTCATAAATGAGTCTTGGCAGAAAAATTAGAATCAGACATCAGTTGGTCCTTTGGCAGGCAGAGAGGGATCATCACAGACTGTGCATGATGAGTTTCATGGTTGTGTTTTTTTTGTGAGATATTTGAGATATTACAATTGCCCCTTGTTACAATTGCCCCCGGTCTCCCCTACAAATCCCACAAAAAATCTCCCCTACAAAATTACTAACTTAGTTACTTACTTACCCTACAAATCCTTTTTACCAAGGTGCTCATTGTCTATATGCTGTCCTCAGGTAAGGGAAGTGTCCAACATAATTCTGCGAACAGCAAACTCTGATGTGCAGAACGACACACTCTACACTCACCTATTGACGATATTCGCCCAGTGGGTTGACCATGACATGTCCTTCACTCCTACCTCTCCTGTAATCCGTTCATTCAGTAACGGTATTGACTGCGAGAAGAGTTGTGACCGTACAGAGCCCTGCTTCCCCATTACGGTCAGTGTCGTTGCATTTCACAAGAAAAAACATGAATACATCCAAAACACACACATACTGGATGTTAACTACTTCTTGTCATCTTAACAGATTCCCAGGCAAGACCCACGTTTTGGCAGAAACTCAGCTGAGTGCATCCCCTTCTTCCGCTCAGCACCAGCTTGTGGTTCTGGCAACACAGGCTACAACTTTGGTGCGAGCACAGTCCGTCAGCAGATGAACTCTGTCACAGCTTTCCTTGATGGAGGTCAGGTGTACGGTAGTGACGATATCAAAGCTCGTAAACTACGCAACCTCACCACAGATCAGGGCCTGCTGAAGGTCAATGAACAGTACAAAGACAACGGCCGTGCGCTCCTGCCCTTCTCCACCATGACTACCAACATGTGTGCCACCCGAGCCCGCATTACTAATACCGTTAATGCACAGGAGGTGCCCTGCTTTGAGGCTGGTGAGTAGCAGCAATAACGCTGACGTACAAAGTGTTAGACCCACTAGAAGCATTACATTGTTTTACATAACCATAACAGGATCTCAGTTAAGATCAGTTCAGATTAATTTTATGACACACTGTGGTTGTCACAGTTAATACAGCGGAGGCAAGGCAACCTTTAATTGAGGGTATTTAATGCAGACGTCTGCTTTGTCCCCCAGGTGACGAACGCTCAAATGAGAACATTGGTCTGACGACTTTACACGTAGTGTTTGTACGTGAGCACAACCGTCTGGCACGTGCTCTGGCCATAATCAACCCTCACTGGAACGGAGAGAGACTCTACCAGGAAGCGCGCAAGATCGTAGGAGCATACTTCCAGGTGAGAGAGAGGCTTAGCTGCATGGATTACAGAAATGTTGCATTCATGATTTAAGGGATGGATGGTATGTCCTCACATGGTTCAGTTAACTAAGTTTATTTTTTGTCTCTTAGATTCTCATTTACAGAGACTACTTACCTCTCATTGTTGGTGCAGACTCCAGGGTGTCCTTCTCCCCCTACCCTGGTTATGATAAAAACGTTGACCCCAGGATCTCCAATGTGTTCGCCACAGCTGCCTACCGATACGCTCACCTAATGATTCAGCCTTTCATGTTTCGTCTTAATGAGCAGTACCAGGAGCACCCTACTTACCCCAGCCCATTGCTGCACACAACCTTCTTCACACCGTGGAGGGTCGTCTTTGAAGGTATGGTCAAGATCTTTAACTTGTTAGTATTCACCTGAATTGAAAATATTAAATCACTGAAGGAAAGATCATCAGGAGAGAATGCATGACTTATTCCAATGGAGTGATGGTGATTTCCAATAGGGTGTATAATGTAATTATCATGATGTGTGTGTATTTATTAGTTGATTGTTTTTATGTAAATACGAGAATGAGAATTAGAAATGTAAATACACCTCCTTATTCGGCACTGAAAGTTAGGACAATAAATATGTAGGTGAAAAACACAACAATAACGGGCCAAGTGTTGAAGATGAGAAAGCAAAGAGGGAAACTATTAGAGACCAGTGTGAAAAAAATTATCAAACAATTAATACAAATGAGTCTATGTTAGGTACTTTGCTCAATTACATTGAAATGAGTTTGGCCTAAATTTACTGGGTGAAGAGATTACAAAAGATGAATTAAAACAAGCTGTTTTATAATTAAATAACGGAAAAGCACCAGTTCCAGATGGACTTCCTAGTGAGTTTTACCAAACATGTACAGATGACATCACCAAAAGAAGGCCTTCTCGGGAATATCTGCGGGCAGTGTTGAAAGCTAATGGTTTTAGGGAAGATTTTATAGATGTTATTAAGCTGCTGTATGCTCAATCAACAGTTCAGGTTAGTGTAAATGGAGTTTTAACAAAAACAATTTAAATTGAGAGAGATAACAAACAAGGCTGTCCTTTATCAGCGGCCCTTTATATTTTAGTGATAAACCTATTATTGAAGAGAATCAAAGATGATAACAGAGTGGTACCAGAACTAGTAGTGGAGAGCAGGTGGCTGTCTGGCATATGCTGACCATATTACTGTCATAATAGAGAGACCAAAATGAACTGGATGTTAGGGCTGTGTATTGGCAAGAATCTGGCGATACGGTACGTATCATGTTACAGGGGTTACGATTCAATATATTGCAATTTCTTTTAAATCAAATTTGAGGAAAATTGTCATAGTATATAGAACACACCACCATATGTATAAAATTGACTTTAAGTTTTAAATAATCTTTTTATGCAATCAGAACAGGGGGATCTTCATTTGAATTTATCACAGTCCTTGTAACATCCAACATCATAGCACTACTTTGAGGACACATACACTGAGAGAGTGCATCTCTTTGCAAATGAAATCAGAATCATCTTTGCATATAAACTATTAATTAAAGATCAATACAGGGCTTTTGAGAATCGATACAGTATCACAAAACACAACGCGATACTCAATATTTTAAATATTTTCTTACACCTCTACTGGATATAATAAATGAACATCTTCAGCGATATGAAGAAGTATCTGTTGCAAAATTACACCATAACAAAGCAGAGTCTCAAAGAGAGTTTCTGGCAACTATATTTCCTCCCAAAGAACAGACAATAAATGAAATAAATAAAATTGCAGTTAATTTTGTTTGGGGAACCACCAGGGAAGTCACAAAAAAGGAATTTAATGTACAAAAGTAAAAAAGACGGATGCCTTGGTGTCATAGATCTGGGTTTAAAACTAAATTTCGCCCTCTGTAAAAAACATTGCATCTCGTCTCAAAAGAAAGGTGCTGTGGATGTGTCGGTGAAGCACTGAGTTGGACTAAGAAAAAAAGGACACGCAAGAAACTTGTGACAAGTGTTACACACCTAAATATTGAGTGGGTTGAAATGTCCAGTAAAAATATACATGTTAAATTATGTAATCACTTTTATGGTGGTGCTTTCCGCTATAAGAATCTAGATGAATCTGAATCCCAGGTATGTATTGAAAACATATTTCGTATAAGCTTATCAGAAAAGAAACATTATGTGTATAAGATAATTATGTGTATAATATAATTGTATGGCTTGTACCAGTTTGTAGACTAGCAGTTCGGCTGGTGATAAAGTGGATTTGCTTCGTTAAAACGAAAGGGTGCCCTATTGATAATTGTGATGAAGAATAAACTATTGAACACTAAATTCTAAAATGCCAGAGCTCTAGAGATGTACGGGAAAAAATGACAGTTGTCGGTTTTAATAATAACGTGAACTATAATGCAGTGGTGTATGTTTTTTTTCTCGAAAATCGGCCCAAATTGCAGCAAGAATTTTATAGGATGATAATATGTATAAATGTAACAGAAATATGGAAGACAAGGTGCAGTGGTCCTTCACCAAGTCACCATCTCTAGTAGTCAAACAAATTACAAGTGAACTGAAGACAAGACAAAGAACACTGAACATTAGTCAAAAGAGATGCACACCTCAACACTTTCTGTATATTGTGGGCATTGTCCTCTTCATGAGATGTTTTCTCTTCTTTGTATTATATTGTGTATGCACATTTTTTTGTATGAATTCAAAGTATTACTAAGAATACTGTTGTTACTAAACTGTACGGATTGTCAAATCAAAAACAATGAACACAAAGCAGCTAAAAACTACAATGAGCTGCAGATTGGGGTCATGAGTCTCAGTGGGATCAGCAGCAGTAGCTTACATTTTTCCTATCCCTCGTGTTCTTCAGGTGGTATTGACCCACTTCTGAGAGGCCTGCTGGGTCGTCAGGCCAAGCTGAACACGCAGGAAAACATGATGCATGATGAGCTGAGGGAAAGGCTGTTTGAATTCACCAGCAGCTTGTCACTGGATCTGGCCGCCCTCAACATGCAAAGGGGCAGAGACCATGGACTCCCTGGTATTACTTTCATTTAGTCTTTCTATTTATTTTCTGTCATGTATCTCTAGAATTTGATCTGCACCTGAGTCTTTGCAGGCATTACCAGTCATGCATTATCTTAAACACGGCTACATTTTCACCCTTTGTGTCCTTTCTTAGGCTACAACGAGTGGCGGAAGTTCTGCGGGCTGTCACAGCCAAAAAATATGAGACAGCTGCGTCAAGTGCTGAACAACAGACCCCTGGCCAGGAAATTTCTGGATCTCTACAAAACGCCTGACAACATCGATGTGTGGCTGGGAGGATTGGCTGAGCCGTTTGTCCCTGGAGGAAGAGTGGGACCCCTGTTCGCCTGCTTGATTGCCACTCAGTTCCAGAAGGTCCGCCAGGGAGACCGGTAAGCACTGAAAATGCATTATTGACTGACATGTACTAAAGATGAGGCGATAACGGTGTTAGACGCACTTTTAAACATGAACAAACTTTACTTTCAGATTTTGGTGGGAGAACCATGGGGTCTTCACTGCAGCCCAGAAAACCTCCCTGAGGGCAGTGTCACTTTCCCGCATCATCTGTGACAACACTGGTATCACTGAAGTACCAGCCCAGCCCTTCAGATATAAGGCCAGAGGTTCCGGTTACACTCAGTGTAAGACCCTCCCTGCCTTTGACCTCAATCCATGGAGGGATTCTCACTAAAGACAGCTACATCTCAGGGCATCTGATTTTGTTGTGTAAGATGAGACCTTTCTTCACACTGCAGCTGACTCTTTAATACATCACTGACCCAAAACTACGATGTTTAAAACCTGTGTCATTGTTTGATTTTGAATATTTGCTTGCTTTGTTGTGTGTAATTAAATCATTTCCTATCTACATTTTTAATTTAAATGAAAGGAAATGTGATATTTTCTTAATTCATTTTAATTAGATTTTTTTCTCTCTTTAAAATGTTGATTTTTTATTTTATGCCTGACGAATGAATGTAAACTTTGAGAAGAATTAAGAGTTGATGGTTTACATCACCATAAGTGTAACATGATAAACACATGTTATTCGAATAACTATGACTCAGTTTGATTTTTAGAACTATATTTTCAAGATCTCTGGTGTTTGTGCAACATTGGACCAGGAGAAAATACATGTACTACACAGCAGACAGGGGTCACGCTGGGTTGGTATAGATCATGTTTAAATAATTAACATGTAACAAAGATAATATATAATAATAATCATATGTAAAAGTCAAACCACAATAAGTTGATCCACTGATCAACTTATTTGATCGTATTGTGTGTCACAGCTTGAGCTCTTACAAATTTTATCTGTGTGAGCTTGATTGAAATATGAACTAGAAGTGCACTCAGTGAGCGCAGACCTCCGCCAAGGCAGGTATCATGTACGTCGCTTCCCCCCTGTGGTGACCTGTGGTGCTAATACACAGGCTGAGTGGAGTTATTTAAAAAAATTCCCAAAACCGGATAGCTAAAATCTAAAGGATTGTTCATTGTGCCACACCCCACCCCTCCAAAACATTTCGTTCAAATCCATCGCGGACTTTTGGAGTTATCGTCCAAACGGACAAACCAACAAACCAACGCCGGTGAAAACATAACCTCCTTCCTAGGCCTTTGGCCTTGGCGGAGGTATTTAGGAGAAATGTGTTTAGAAAGCATGATTTATGAAATGCTTCATATATACTTAAAGTATATATACTTAAGTTATGCCAGTTTGCTTGTGTGAACTCCAATTGTGTTGTTTAGTTTAGGTTGGTTAACTTTTACCATGTATGAATAAAAATTATAGTTGGTTGACAATAACTTTAACCAACCAATAAATACTTACCACCCAAAAGTTGTTTATATCAAACAACATTTTGATATAAAAAGCAGCTTTCCCCTCATAGTTCCTATCTGAGCTCTTATCTTCCTCTGGGGCACAATAAAGTACTGCTAGGATCTTTTTTTTTTTTTAAAGGGCCCATATTGTAAAAAGTCAGATTTTTATTTATTTATTATGAAGCAGGATTAAGTGCTGTATAAATATGGTAAAAGTATTGAAGCACTCAATCCATGGAGAAATACACACAGCCCGTATTCAGTAACTTTGCCTTTAAACAAGCAGTCAGGATTACCGTATGGTTGTGATGTCACAAATATACAGTATATTGACCATTTCACAGTTGGAAACGTGAACATTCTAAAGGTCGCAGTTTATTTCTGGTTGGTGTATGTGAATGACATCAGCTAACAGGAAGTAAACATGCCTAGCAACACAGTTCTGTTGAAATGTGCTAAAACAGAACATTTCAGACAGAGGGTAAATGCAGGTATATTCAGGCAGACAGTATGAGGTAAATAAAGAGTTTTCTGAACATTAAAACATGTAAACATATTCTAGTAAAACAAGATACAAGTGTGAACCTGAAAATGAGCACAGTATGTGATCTAAAACCTCTTCAGAAACAACCAACTTCCAACAATGGGATCAAAATTAAGCATGTTTTTATGAAATCTTTCGTCCTGGTGTTTTTCTTGAGCCCAAGAACACAGTACCGAGTTAACCTCTGTGGCCTACTTACAGAGAGTTGTTATCCAAGATAGTCTATTAATAGAAGATCTGCTTGTTATAGCCTACTGTTTTGAAAACATGAGGTCTTCAGTTTTCAGAATCCGAAAACCAATTTAATGTTGTCCAAACTATGTCTTATTGTAAAGTATTTTTACAATAAAGTTGTACAGATATACATGTCATTCATAACTGAACTTTTAATAACTGAACTTTTCATAACTGAACTGAACGGTATCTTACTTGAGTTTCATTTCAGGCACTTTGATACAGCCACCAGATGGCGACAAACACCAATGAACCTCATGCACTAGTCCTCTGATTCAAAGGGATATTAATGATACCTGTTTCAGCCCTGGAGGCCTTTGAATTCTGCATGTATCTGCTGTATAGCATGGAGCTCTTTGGTCATATATGAATATTGGTCAATATTTATTGTGTTTATTACTATTTCAATGGTTTTAGGAGATTTATGTTATTTGTAACATGGCAATATGGAAATAAATTGTGTTTTGATGGATGAGTCAGAGCAAACAGTCAATATGTAAGCAGTAAACATGGCCAAAACATCGAGACCGTCTGAATATATCTTTATAAATTGTATCATAAATGTTGTATTCTAGTGTATTTTTATCTAATTTTCAGTTATAATCGAAGGGTAGGAGACAGTCAGATTTATTTTGTCTAAATCGTATGTCATTGGCCTTTGAGTGAACTTCACAAGCAGCACTTCTTGTTCAGTTTAATGTTGTACAGGTAGAGAGAAAGTCACTGGAAGTTCTTTACACAGTTCCCACATTACACTCATCCACCCTGTGATAATAGCTACAAAGTTGTTGCCAACCACACCTTACAACCGAAGACAACACGTAGGCCTACTGAATGCCTGCCAAATTAACTTTGGTTTCTTTTACTTTATTAGCTACTTTATTTGTATTACTTTATTCAGCAACTGTAGAGTGGTATTGTGATACAGTTTGCTTTTTTAAAAATGTTTTTGAAGGTTCCTGACTTTATTGATGTAGAGAAGAATTGAAGAATATCTATACAAACACGATGACGGTTAACAAAAAATAGTTTTGGAACACATTAATTAAAAATGAATGTAGAGTAGGCTATGCCAAGAAGGTGTGGTCCTGCATCTGATAGGCTAAAAGGAGACACTTGCGTGGTTATCCCCGTTGTGTAATAATAAAGCAATCAATTCTAATTATGGTGTCTCCTTTAAATGTCTCACCAACTCATAACTCAAACACAAATAGCCTACTGTCATCCTGATATGTGGACTAATGCCACCTCTGACTGCAATTGGGTCAATCTGAATGCTTCAAACTTCCGTCCAAATGAAACATGATTGAGGCTAATTTTAAGAGGACATTTGATTGGACTTCTTCACACCACCACAGACGATGGCTAAGGATGGCTCTATTCTATTCATGTGTCTCCATTATGGTAGTGTGACAGTGAGCTACAATACAACAACCCTTATTCTAGCAGATGGGGATTCATCCTTATCATTAAATATGTTATTGTATATGTAAATGCACATTTCATAGACATAGACATAAACACTTTACTTTTTAATAAATGACTTAATTAAATGATTATTTAATAATGACTTAATGGCTTCTGTAGAAGTTAATTGTGTGTGTGTGAGATGGTGTCATTAAAATATAAGGAGGGACTTGAACATTAAAAGGTGCCGGTAGACATGTGATCCAACAGCACATGTTGGTCTGTATATTAGTAGGCCACAACCTGAAACCCAAGGAACTCTTTTATGCGTATACATTTTGTAAATTAAATAACATTATTTGCCCTTTTGGCGCAGAAAAAAAGAAAACATGTTTGGAAATTGTGGAAGATGGAAAAATGGTTACATAGAGAAAGTGAATTTGTTTGGACAAATAAAAAAAACGCTTTTTATGTCTCCCTGTATTAAGGATTAAGGAGTATTTATATACCACATTTGTTTAGAATCCAATAAACGAAGCACATTTAGTCAGTTAAAAAGCTGGAATCCTCTTGAACTCATCAGAGTAGGTCTATCCAACAGCAAATACCAAATACTCATCTGTTTATTAGACCTATCCAACAGCACGCAGCATTTTTTTTAAATTAACCGATTGCAAAATGAGTTTAGTCACCAAATACTGGGCTGTTTAATAGGCCTATATATTAGCCTATAACATGTGTCAATAAGAAAAAACGATGGCCTTTGGGTTGCTCTCAATATTGGTGCAGGAAGATGATTTTCGTTTGGCTTCAATCCAGAGTTTCTCTTCTCTATACAGTATAACTATTGTATGGCTTGTCAGATGTTTACACTCCAGGTAATTATAACCTCTTTACATATCTGACATCATTGATCTACTTATCGCTACCGCAGAGTTCACCTCAATCACCCTATATTACAATGACATACATTATTACTTTAGTATTTTAATAATTTGTTCACGTTTTTGAAAAGTGCCATGTAAATATTATATTATATTTTATATATATATAAGTATATGTATATATATAAAAGAAAAGTGCCATGTAAATATTATATATTATATATATACATATATATAAGTATATATATATATACATATATATGTATATATATATACATATAATATAATATTTACATGGCACTTTTCAAAAACATGAACAAATTATTAAATTACTAAAATAAAGAACAGTTGAAGAAAAGTGCGAGACATAAAAAAAACTACAGTAAAAGCTAAAATAAAACAAATAGAGATAATAAAATAATTAAGCAGTTTAGTCCAACATTATTAGATTTTATATATTTTGTACAGAAATGCAATTACAGAAATTACAATTTCCAAAAACCTGACAAACAAACATAAACGCATGATGAATAACAACACAATAGACTGAACTATAACGCAAAATGCCTCACTGTGTGGGAGTTTCTTTTTTCTCTGGTATTAACCAGAATGTGGTTTAAATGTTTAATGACAGCTTGTTCTTCTGCTGACCTTTAGTTCCTCTTTGACATTGACGCTGTGCCGACTTTATTCTCGTGAGATGATTGTTTTGGCACACTTGAAGTTGTTCAACTTCATACTTTTCCTGCAGCTGTGGAGGAGGAGCAAGGAAGAAAACTAATAATTATTTAATCAACAACAAAAACAACAACAACAACAATGGAATTCCTGTGGATAGAAAAGTGATGCCTCAGCCAGACTATATATGAAGTCTGCCATTTTTGAGCAGCATTGACTTCTGAGATCTGCTGCTTCAGGACATCAGAGGACACCAGCTTCGTGCTTTTCACAGGTTACCTTCCTTTTATTCTGAATTTATACTATTTATTTTGACTCAGTAGATATAGTTAATATGCTATGGTCAATAATAATGTAGATTAGATTATTTATTTTTATTTAGGCTATTTATATTTATTTATTTTCATATAGGCTATTTATATTTTCTTTTTTATATATTGAAAATTTGTAAATATTTGTTTATATGACCAATGCATTACTGACTGGAGAATATTTGTCTTTTTTTGCAGAGATGAATCGCTTTCTGTGCCTCCTGGCTGCAGTTCTTTACCTGTGCTTGCAAAGCCAGGCCAATGCGAGTGAGTAATGCCTCTTCCAGACTTAGAATAGCTACACATAGCTTTAAATGTATTCATTATTTGATTGATTTAAAATAATGTCACCCTATTACAATTTATTCTCTTATTTTTTGTGTTAAACTAATCAGGTCTCAGTCTGAGTTTATGTTTTGTTCTTTAGTTTATGCAACAATATATATATATATATATATATATATATATATATATATTTGTAAATGCTGTAATTGTGTGGCATGAATGAAACCTAAAAACAATCATGTCAGAACCAGGACCAAAAACATCAACATTTAAGAATGATCCATAAAGTAAATTAAACAAAATGTGTTTTATGCTTTCAGAATCCCAATTGAAGAGGAGTATCATTGAGAAAGCTGTGATGGAAGCCAAGGCCATAGTCGACTCAGCTTATGTCTACTCCAGAAGAGAGTGAGCGCACAAACCTGTTGAACTGCTGCACACATTCTTCAGTGACCTTAAAAAAAAAAAAGAGTACAACAAAGGTCTATGCAATTGCAATTATTGAAGACATTTTTAATGAATTCCTAAATGTGACCTCTCCACACAATACAGGAGCCTTGAACGTGTGAAGAGGAGTGCAGCGAGTCCTTCAGAAATCCTGCGTTTGTTGAAACAGCCTGTTGGGCCGACCCGTACTGCTGTGCGTGCAGCTGACTATATGGATAATGCTATTAAACTTGTGAAGAGATCTTTGGAGAAACGTCAAAAACGCTCCCTCAATGACACAGGTGTGTATCCTTTACATCTCCTCTGAACTGTCCTTACAAACATTTGCATATCGGTTACAACTGAGTTGCTTATTCCTTGTCTCTGTTGATTAGATCTGATGGCTGACGAGGATCTGCACGTCATTGCTCAACTGACAGGCTGTGGTTCCCATCATCGTATCTATGCTTGCTCGACCAGTGACAGAGTAGACAAGTTTTACACTGCAAACAATGCCTGCAACAACAAGTGAGGCAACTTTACTCATATGTTTAAATTAGTGCACATTCTAATGCCCCCTAATATTTGGTTTGGACTTGGGAGTTGTATTGCACATTGTCCCCCTATATCCTTTCCCCAATATTTCCTTTTGCAGAGATACACAGCATAATAATGGATTTATTTTTTCTTGCCTAGAAAACACCCCCAATGGGGATCCTCCAACACAGCTCTAGCCCGCTGGCTTTATCCTGAGTACCAGCATGGTCACTCTCTGCCCAAAGGCTGGGACTATTATTACAGATTCAACAACCACCATCTTCCCTTGGTAACATACTTCAGAATATCATCTTTACTGGCTATACGCCGCAAATGACCATATAAAAAAAAACACTTATAGTTGTACAAAATCCTTTTCACCAAGATGCTCATTGTCTATACGTCCTGTCCTCAGGTAAGGGAAGTGTCCAACACTGTATTGCAATCATCAAACTCTAATGTGGAGAGCGACACACTCTACACTGGCCTACTGGTAATATTCGCCCAATGGATTGACCACGACATGTCCTTGACTCCTACCTCTCCTGTGATCCGTTCATTCAGTCTCGGTAAAGACTGCGACAAGAGCTGTGATCGCATAGATCCCTGCTTCCCCATTAAGGTCAGTGTCATTGGATTTGCACAAGAAACATGAATACATCATACACATACTGGATGTTAACTGCTTCTTGTCATCTTAACAGATTCCCAGCCAAGACCCACACCATGGCAAAAACTCAAATAAGTGCATGCCCTTCATCCGCTCAGCACCAGCTTGTGGTTTTCACCAATCATACTACTCCGTCCGTCAGCAGATGAACGCTATCACATCTTTCCTTGATGGAGGTCAAGTGTACGGTAGCGACGCTAACAGAGCACGTTTCCTACGCGACTTAAACTCAATGAAGGGCCTGCTGAGGATCAACACACAGTACAAAGACAATGACCGTCCTCTCCTGCCCTTCTCCACCATGACTCCCAACATGTGTGCCACCCGAGTCCGCATTACTGGTAACAGTACTGCAAAGGAGGTGCCCTGCTTTGAGTCTGGTGAGTGCCAGCCAAATCGCTGACGTACAAACATTTTTAAGAGTTGGATCCATTCCAAGCATCGCACAGGGCTGACAACAATTCTTTCCTCATTTTATCTGACTTTTAAGGTGACGAACGCACCAACGAGAACATTGGTCTGACGGCTTTACACACACTGTATTTACGTGAGCACAACCGTCTGGCACTTGCTCTGGCCAACATCAACCCTCACTGGAACGGAGACAGACTCTACCAGGAAGCGCGCAAGATCATGGCAGCATACTTTCAGGTTAGAGAGGGCCTTGGCTGCATGGATTACAGAAATGTTACATTCATGATTTAAGGGATGGATGGTATGTCCTCACATGGTTCAGTTGACTAAGTTTATTTTTTGTCTCTTAGGTTCTCACTTTCAGAGACTTCCTACCTCTCATTGTTGGTCCAGACTACATGGCCAAGTGGCTGTCCACCTACCCTGGTTATGATGAAAATGAGGACCCCAGTATCTCCAATGTGTTCGCCACAGCTGCCTACCGATTTGGCCATCTGATGCTTCAGCCTTTTATGTTTCGTCTTAATGAGCAGTATGAGGAACACACTAAGTACCCCAGCCCATTGTTGCACAAAGTCCTCTTCACACCGTGGAGGATCATCTATGAAGGTATGGCCAAGATCTTCAACTTCTTTGTCATTTTCCTAAACAGGGATTGAATACAATTAATCTAAATAAAATTGCCTCTTGTGTTCTTCAGGTGGTATTGACCCACTTCTGAGGGGCCTGATTGGTCATCAGGCCAAGCTGAACACGCAGAGTCACATGATGCCTGATGAACTGAGGGAAAAGCTGTTTCACTTCACCAGCAAGTTGGCACTGGATCTGGCCTCGCTCAACCTGCAGAGAGGGAGAGACCATGGACTCCCTGGTATTTCCTTAGTCTTTATACCCATGTATTCTTTATGTCTAGAATGAATTTTGCCTATATATCTAGGATATCGCAGGCATTACAGATCACACGCAAACATGTTCACCCTGTGTGTCCCTTTTTAGGCTACAACAAATGGCGCAAATTCTGTGGGCTGTCACAGCCACGCAATCTGCCAGAGCTGACCGCAGTGCTGAAAAATGCCACACTGGCCAAGAAGCTTCTGGATCTCTACGGAACACCTGAAAACATTGATGTGTGGCTCGGAGGAGTGGCTGAGCCGTTGGTCAGTGGAGGAAGAGTGGGACCCCTGTTTGCCTGTTTGATTACCACCCAGTTCAAGAAGATCCGCCAGGGAGACCGGTATGTTACTGACATTGCTAAAGACGTAGAGATATTTGTGTTAGCCTCACCTTTACATTCACTTTTAAATCCAGAGACTTTAAATGTTACCAAACTATTCAATTTCAGACTTTGGTGGGAGAACAATGGGGTCTTCACTGAGGCCCAGAAGAACTCCCTGGGGAAAACATCACTTGCCCGCATCATCTGTGACAACACTGGTATCACTGATGTACCAGAAAACCCCTTTCTGTACCGGCCTCGAGGGTCCGGTTATACTCAGTGCACGAGCATCAGTGTCTTTGACCTCAGTCCGTGGAAGGAGAAGGGTGAGTTGATGTCCTGAAATACTCTCTGACACAGCTGACCAAAGACAATCACTGCCAACATTAGAACATTTTGAAAATACTGATTTTTACTTTTAATTTTCTCTAGCCCAAACCTCAGCTGGACCCCCAGGACCACCAGGTAAATCTACCACTTTTCCATAAATACTTAAATCGATATACTAAAAGTATTACTTTAAAATACTGTAATGTGAAGGTCCTGTTGATATAATTGTTCTCATGTCTTTTTTTTTTTTTTTTAAATACAGGACCCCAAGGACCCCAAGGACCCCAAGGACCACCTGGTCCGAGCTCCCCCCCTGGACCTCCTGGACCTCCTGGAGCTCCTGGACTTCGTGGACCTCCTGGACCTCCTGGACCTCCTGGCACCATGGTGAAAGTTGCCTTCTCTGTGCGACTGGGATACAACACCCCCAAACCCGGGTTGCCCATCTCCTTCCATGAGGTCATCTACAATGGACAGAACTCCTATAACACAATAACAGGGTATTTTACGTGTTACCATCCGGGTGTTTACGAATTCCAGTTCCACTGCCCCATCCGCAACAGGGCTGCCAGCTTGAGTCTGATGCGCAACAAAATCCTGATTCTGCACTCATTCACCACCAAGCATAAAGGTTACATCACAGCCAGTGGCCAAACCTACATCAAGCTTGCGAAGGGAGACCATGTCTATCTGGTGGCCAAACGTGGTGTCAGAGGTCTGACCAGGGACTGTGTCTTTTCAGGGCATCTGCTGTTCACATAGTAGGAGACTATTGACTTGATACAGCTGTTGACCCACGACATCCTCAAAACACAGCAAAAATAAATGTGTTTTGACCAGTTATTAGTTAGTTAGTTTCATATCTTAAAATGGAGGGTTTTTTTGTAGTGGTCCTCGCTGTGTGTATGTATATATACAGCAGCGGGTGTTTTTTCCAGGCAAGAAAAAAAACAATTCTTTCTCTTTAACCACACATGGGTGTTCCATGTACAGAATGTACCAGGCATTAACAATAATAATAGCAATTATATTGTTAACGAACAACATTTTTGGCATTCAGTTCAACTAATTAAGAAGTCACTTAGCTGTAGACATATTTGTCATATTCTTTTCCTTCAGTCTTAAAGTTGCTTCTTCAGTCGCCTCACCTGTTTCGTATGCAGTGCGAAACTCATTTTCTTTTGAATTACTAATTTAATTGTCCTTACCTCTCTCCTGAAAAGTGTTCAGTGCAATTTTTACAGCCCATGTCTGGTAAATGGTCATGTAATCCTGAAATAAGCTACAAGAGCCAGAGCTGTGATTTTGAACAGATTTTTGGGGAAAACATTCTTGTTTTTCTGGAGTTTAAGCATACGTCAATTTAAGTCTGACATTAATAAATGATTGTTGTAAAGATGAACCACTGCTTCTGAATGATATTTATTTTATTTATTTTAGAGGATGGTAACACGTTTGTTTGCAGAGCCAGAAAACCGCAGTTGATGATGTTCTTGAAGAGACCAGTAGATGGCACCGACATACAGCCTGTTAAGGACAGGAAAGCTGGCACAACCTGTGGTTACTGCTCTGCATACTGGACTTAATGCTTCTCAAGATAAACTGGTGATTTGTAGTTGTGGCTTTTTCAGATATCATACAAAAGAAATCAAAATAAAGTCTTTGTAATAGCTTCAGTTAAAGCAAAGCAAATAGTCAAAATTAGTTGATTGCTTGGAGCTAAATTAAGAGAAAGAGGGGATATTTATTTATGTTGCATCTACAGTCTCTAAATTTAACAACTTTGTTTCCCCTAAACCTCTTCCCGTGGAGTGGAAAGACCCAGATGACCTCAGCTCAGTAGTTGATGAGTAGCAAAGTTTCTATTACAGTAGTAACAAGTCATGCAGATCATAAATAGCATGCTATCATTCAATGATGTTCGGGAACAAATGTTTTACTGTACAAATGATTTACGGTGTGCCATAAATATATATGAGCCTAAAAAACGGTAAAAGCTTAAAAACAGATAGAATGAGGGAGTGAGTTTAGGTGGGATTTACCTGCATTTGTATAGCTAGTATGCAATATGAGTTATTACTTAATACCATTAGTGAATTTATGCTCAGCTCTTCATCACTTGGAGGTGAGATTCCTCTTATATTTGAGGAATCAATTAAACGTAACAAATGCATGATGGCTCACTGGCACGACTTTTACTGGAAACAAAGTTTGTTTGTAATGTAATGTATTTAAGAAAAAACGGTAATTGTTTTTGTCTGACAAATGTTGAACTACTTCACAACAGTAATTTTAAGTCTATGTGGGCTGGGCACAATAATTAACATAACTACCAGTAACACATACAGGACATGTAAGGGCCTGTCTGCGGGGAAGGTGATTGAAAAGGTAAACCATATTCATATTATTATTAGCCAGGGTTCGGTTTGTGTTTGTTTTTTTCAATCACTTTTGCTCAAAACAGTCTTTACTTTCTCTAAACTGTAAGTGCAATTGTCACAACTGTTTGACGGGACATCACAACTCTCTTTCATACCTGCAGAAGGTAGTAACTCACCCAAAACACTTCATTCAGGCTTCAAAACCTAGTTATTGTGTCAGTAAGTTGGCCAGTGCCACCAAAGTGAAGAGTTGTTTTGTCATCTGAACCTGCTGTAGCTCAGTGAAAGAACAACTTGTGCCTCCTCACAGACAGTACGTGACACCATGCCATAGATATTTATGGAATATACGTGTCTGACAGGTTTAGATAATTGAATGAATCATTTTGCATGTGATGACTGACGATGAAGCAATATTTAGAAGTTGAGAAGAGGAAAACAATCTCACTGAGTCAGTTTGATCAGGAAGACATGTGCAACTTGTAGACAATTGGACTATTTGCACACATGTGCTAAAATTAGTTCAAACTAATTGTTCAGAGATCTGAGCTTATTGTTTTGGAAAAAAAATATTTGAGAATTGAGCCAAAGTGAATGAGAAAAACTGTAATAGTGGTTCAAAAAGCCCACGGTTTGGTTTGTACAGTTTGGTTTTCTATCTCTATTATTCACCAGAAAACCAAACATGTCAAATTGTATAAAACAGGTGAAAAAGTACAGACTGTTACAGTGATATTGAAGCTTACAGTAATATTGTGATACTCAGAACTAACTTTTGAACTTTCTAGGCTATATGTATTTTTTAATCCTCTCTAGTATTGTGGCTGTGCATCTTTCTATAGATACTTAATTTTCTTTTCTCAAAAGATTTAAATCACAACAGGCCTTAATTATATTGACATAAATCCAAATGGAGCAGATTATGTTATTTTTTTAATATTAAATGAGACTAAAGGTGGTCACTCCGCTGTAATTGCGGATGCCGACATACATTCCTCAGGGGGATCTGCATCCTCGCCTAAAAACCTAAATAAGTAAACAACAAAACGAGCGCAGTGTATGGCGATCGATGAGGAGACGTGGTGGGGTCGCATTAGCTCTGTTGTTTTCTTCACAGTGGAGAGACGAGGAGGGACGGGAACCAGCTGCTGCTGCGTCTACACACACACACACACACACACACACACAGCCACATACACTCACACGCGCGCGCACCCACACACACACGCCAGAATCAGAATCAGAATCAGAATCAGAATCAGAATGGTGTTTATTGCTAGGTGTAAGAGGTATACACTTAGAGGTATAGAGGTATACACTAGGAATTTGCTTTGGTTTTGTTGGTGCAAGTTAAACAGTATAATAACAAACGAATAGATAAAAGCGTTAGAATAAAATAAGAATAAAACAATTTGAATTTCTACCAATATACAATATACAAAATAAGCTATAAACAAAAATAAACATGATATAAACAGATAGTGCAAATGTTGCCAGTGTGCACACACACGCACAAACACACGGCTACGCCCCTCCTGACCTCCTGACCTCCGTGGACACAGTGCCATCCACACAGAGGGGCTCTGGGTGTCCCATGGGAGCAGGGGAATGCTGGAGAGGACGAGCGGCACACGATACCCCATTGTTTGGTTTAGCAGTCACTGATTCCCCCCTCCATCACCTCCTCCTCCTCCTCCTCCTCCTCCCTAAAACACACGGGCTGACCGTCTCAGCGGGTTAAATTGATTAGAAAGACGTTTGTGGTTTGACTAATCCCCCATTTTCGCCCCCGACTCTCCGCTTCACCAATTTAGAAAAGCCACATTGAGACAGCAGAGTCCTGCAGGGGTTAGGGATGATAATCTGGGCCGAGACCTGTCGCACCTGTAGGGGCTGAAGGGGAGAGACGAGAACACTTCATATCATGGATATGATATATCCTCCAGGGAACCGAGTTAAAAAAAAGTGTCTTCCAATTACTTTTTTTTTTTGTAATTTCCTTCCTATTTAGGGATAAAAGAAAATCTTAACAATTTAGGCTTGTTAAACTTTATTTTTATTGTCCACTGTAGTGGACTGCAGGACTATTTCAGCTTGAAAAGACTAAAAAAATGAACAGATTATAGCTGTTGAGTGATATTAAACCAAGAATACATTCAAATTGATTAAAAAAACAAACACATGCCATATCACTGGAAAGCCTAGGATGTTCTCTATACAATACACCAGGGGTTGATAGAGTTGGTCAAAAGAGTAAGAGGATATGCATGTGGACAAAATGTCCACTACAGAGGACACATGTCAATGGGCTGTGTCTCAGGAAGATATAGGAGGATTTCCTATTTGCTTGATTTCTCAACTTTCAGCCAGTTTCACAAAGAATAAATAATAGAAATAATAGACAGCTGATTATAGGAGAAGTTTGAGAAATTTTAAACTCTCCATTCAATGCGTAATCATTGTGATTAATGTCTTTTTTAGACAAAAAAAAGATCATTCTGAACTAAATAAACACAGTAGATGTTATGATGTCACCTGATTCATCACAACATCCTGTGACACCATATCACTTGATCACTTATGAGAAGTGAGCTTAATGACAGATGATTGGTGTCTGCCACTGCCCAACAGTCTGAGCCTCCAAATAAATGCTTAAGTGTTCAGCCCATGACACACTTCCCTGAGCAATTAAAGTACAGTAGGTCAAGTCTAAAGTTTTAATTGGCTAATGGCCTACTTTTAGTTTACAGAGGAGCCATATAAAGGCTTTGATTTCCTGCACATGTTAAACCATTTGAATATGAGTTTTTGAGCAAGGTATCTGACACCATGTCCTGTGTCTGCACAATGTTCATGTGATGCTTCTCCTCTTAAATGACAGCCAATAAATCCACACAAGTAAGGTATTTTAAAGAGCGCACCTCTCTGTTATTTCAGTGGAGGAATTTTACCAAAGTGTGTCATCATATACAGATTTTTCATGGTTAAGTAGAGCTGACAATCATGTCAGGGGAAGTGTGTGAGGGACCCTGCGACAGGGCGGAGACTCAGCAGCAGGATTCCCCAGGACTGCTCTCATAATTGGGGGAACATCTGACTTTGTCCCGCGCTGGCTGGCAGATGGTGGGTTGAGGCGGGATCCAAAGGGGGGAGATTTACATCCATTGTCCGGGAGCACAAACTCCACACAGAGACAATAGTATCGGTAAGGGGGCAAAGAACCAGGGTTGGAAAAAAGAAAAAAACTTTCCTTTTTTTTTTTCAACGCCAGATGAACAGGAAATTAAATTTTTAGTCTGCAAAAAATATAATAAATATTTTTTGGGCCTAAACTCATTTTGGAACTGAGAATTATTTAAACAAATAATATGATTTATTTAAAATGTAGAGCAAAAAAAATGTGCTTGGGTTTGTACACTTGTTTAGGTTTATTACAGCCTGAAATGATCCAAATCAGCAGCTAAAGAAACTTTATCATAACGTATCCAAAATTATCCACGCATTGGGTTGTTTGTGTTCATTATATAATATCTAGGATATTGTGTTTATTTAGATCAGAATTATCTCTTTTTGTCCAAAAAAGACATTAATCACAATGATTACGCATTGAATGGAGGGTTTAAAATTTCCCAAACTTCTCCTATAAGCTGTCTATTATTTCTATTATTTATTCTTTGTGAAAGTGGCTGAAAGTCGTACATTTTAACAGAGGAATCAAGCAAATATGAAATCCTCCTATATCCTCCTGAAACACAGCCCATTGACATGTGTCCTCTGTAGTGGACATTTTGTCCTCATGTATATCCTCTTACTCTTTTGACCAAATCTATCAACCCCAAGAGGACATAGGCTTTCCAGTGATATGGCATGTGTTTTTGTTTTAATCAATTTGAATGTATTCTTGGTTTAATATCACTCTACAGCAATAATCTGTTCATTTTTTTAGTCTTTTCACACTGATATAGTCCTGTAGTCCACTACAGTGGACAATAAAAATAAAGTTTAACAAGCCCTACATTGTTAAGATTTTCCTTTTAACCCTAAATAGGAAGGAAATCACAAAAAAAAAGTAATTGGAAGACACTTTTTTTTAACTCGGTTCCCAGGAGGATATAGAAAAAAACAATGCCAATTTTATCAGCTTTATTTCTAACTGACTTCATGACCACTTTGGGTTTGATAAGACAGTCTGCTGCATTGATTAAGAGCTCTGTCAGGCTGCGGCTCCAAACGCCAATCAGAGCGCAGCGCTGCAGCTGATTGATGGAGCAACCAGACGGTCATTGTGTCGGCTGACACTGATGCGATGCCTCCTCAGAGGAATCACCGCGTTCAAAGGAGCAGACGGTCGGCCGGCGAGCTGCTGAATGCGCGCCTGTCGAGAGCGCACTTGTGTTAGATTCTGACTTGAATGAAAAAGACCAAACAGGATTTGCTGTTGCATGGGAGCATTTAAACCCACATTTTAACAAGTGAAACACTCAGAGATGAACAAATATAAATATGAAACATGTAACCTTTTGTTAACATTTGTGCACAATTTTTGATGTTGAATAATATTGGTGGTCACACACACTTTCATTTCAATCACACCATTGATAAAAGCCTACATTTCTTACTTAAACTGATGCGTAAAATTGTGCAGTCTTCCCTTTTATCATCACCCTGGTCCAACTTAATGTGTGAAAAGTTTGCTGCCTGAGTCACTGGTTGGATGCTGAATCTGGAGGAAGGAATTTTGACTTGAATGAAAAAGACCAAACAGAATGTGCTCTACAGACTTCAGGACAGGGAGCATTTAAACCCACATTTTGTGAAAGTGAAAGACTCAGAGATGAACAAATTAAATATGAAGCATGTAAGCTTTTGTTAACATTTGTGCACAATTTTGATGTTGAATAATATTAGTGGTCACACACACTTTCATTTCAATCACACCATTAATAAAAGCCTACATTTCTTACTTAAACTGATTTCGTAAAATGCGTAAAGTTGTGCAGTCTTCCCTTTTATCATCATCACTGGTCCAACTTAATGTGTGAGAAAGTTTGCTGCCTGAGTCACTGGTTGGATGCTGAATCTGGCAGAAGAAATTTTGACTTGAATGAAAAAGACCAAACAGGATTTGGCTGTACAGACTTATTTAAACCCACATTTTAACATGTGAAACACTCACAGATGAACAAATATAAAATATGAAACATGTAACCTTTTGTTAACATTTGTGCACAATTTTTGATGTCGAATAATATTGGTGGTCTCCTTTCCGCACACACACACTTTCATTTCAATCACACCACTGATAAAAGCCTACATTTCTTACTTAAAGGTCCCATATTGTAAAAAGGGAGATGTTCATGTCTTTTATATTATAAAGCAGGTTTAAGTGCTATACTGTATAAATACTGTTAAACTATCAAAACGCTCAATATACGGAGAAACACACATAGCCTTTATTCAGAAATTGTGCGTTTGAAACAAGCCGTTAGGATTTCTGTCCATTTGTGATGTCACAAATATACAAGATTTAGATAATTTGACGTTTTTTAAACGTAAACATTCTAAATGTGTCCCAGTTTACTTCCTGGTTGTAGTGCATGTGAGTGACATCGGGTGACAGGAAGTAAACATGGACCCAAACTGTTGCCAAGCAACGTAATTCCGTTGCAATTCCATTGAAATGCACTATAAAATGGAGCGTTTCAGACAGAGAGGGTATAGGTATATTCAGGCAGACAGTATGAGGAAAATAAAGTTGTTTTTTTAACATTACAGCATGTAAACATGTTCTAGTAGAAACACAAAATACAAGTATGAACCTGAAAATGAGCATGATATGGGACCTTTAAACTGACTGTGCAGTCTTCCCTTTTATCATCACCCTGGTCCAACTTAATGTGTGAAAAAGTTTGCTGCCTGAGTCACTGGTTGGATGCTGAATCTGGCAGAAGTCCAAACAAGGGATGCACTTTACACCAATGAAGAGCATCCATTTCAACAATCAGTCCTCCATATGGCACTAAGGCCCCTCCTCCAGGCTCCATCCAGGCAGAGGGTCTCATTCATGCTTCAAGACAGACAAGCACTTCACTGCGAGCTTCCTGGCCCTCGGATCAACTGTTTTGATCCGATCTGGCCCCCCTGACAAAGGAAGACTTTTTTGCACATATTACACATATCTGACTCAATATAGTGAGAAGGAGTCTCGCTCTGAACTGCGTGAGGAGTTGAGCCCACCGAGCAGGTGACCGTTTGCGCGCTGCAGGTTTTGCGCTTTGGACAATGCTTGCAATTAGTGGGAGAATCTATCTATTATCATCGTTTCAGCCTTAAAAGAAAGTGTGCGTGGATTGTTAACTGCAGGCGTCTTCTGAAGCATCATCACACATCAAATCGGTCATTTATTTGCGCCTTGTTGGAGTTGGACCATCTGGTGTTGTTTGGCCAAAGTGCTTTCGCTCTCCAGCTCTTCAGCTTCTTTTTTTTTTCTTAAGTTCAGAAAAAGTGCACCGCAGGACAGGGTTTTAAATGTTCGGGATCGGGGAGCATCTGATACGAGAAGTGAGCGGATTAAAAGAGAGGAGTCTTGCAGAGGAGATGGATCCGGTCCGGTCGTGGGTGCGTAATGTTGGAGTCGTGGATGCGAACGTAGCTGCTCAAAGGTACAGTACAATAAACTCATCTGTTGACTCTCTGTCACTAGATTAAACATGCATGTACATATTTAATCTAACAGTGACAGGGATAAGCATGCAAGAATTAAAAGAGTGTTTTGTTCCAGATTGATTGTTGTAGTAAAAATAAGAAGTAAAAATCAGACATTTGCCAAACTTAGTCGTTATCCCCAAAACCAACTGCGTTAAATGACATTGAAACAGGAGAAAATGCCCTCATGGAAGGGGGGAAATACATTAAAAAGGATCACTGTTGCAGTAAAATTAGTTTGAAATTGCAACTGTAAAGTCAAAATATAATTTACCAGAGAATCCTAAATAAAAACAGCCTTCAAACAAAACCTCCTCTGGTCGTGTACAACTAAAAGATACTTACTGCTGATGCAGAACACTGTAGCTGTAGATGAGTTTGTTTTTCAGTCATAAATCTTCTAAACTGGTCGTGCAGCATTATGATTTTATATCACAAGAGTTTAACATTTCAGATTGTTCTCTTATTTTCCAGGCTTAAGCCTGAGCTGCTGTCAGACTTGTTGTTGACAACGTGATTTATTTTGCATCATGAGCACAATATAGTTTATAATGTGTGACTATTTAACAACAGAAAAAGAGCTGCAAACTACTTGTTGCAAAGGTGACAGGAGCCTCTTTAAAACGCTCTGACACCAACTCATAAAACGACTTTAAATATGAAGAAAGAGCAACACTTGATATTAATATTGTTTTTAAGGTATCCTAATAAAAGGTCACCAAAGAAAAGTAGGCCCATATTTTACCAAAACGTAAAACTAATAATCAGAACTATCCGACTTGAACATAAAGTTACACACAAGCAGCATTTGATCAGATAATTTACTCTTGTGCAAAACTTACATATTTAGTTAACACAATTTAATTCGAGATTTTATTTAATTTCTGAAAACCTGGAAATAACTAAAGCTGAATATACATTTTTTTCCCAGACCAGCTATTTTAGTTGATGGAGAACACTTTAATCGTCAGCGGACAAACACACTTTATACATTTATTATTTTTCATCAGCAGATTTAACAGTTTTAATATTGTTGTATTATTTTTGTTTTGTTCTCCAAATTCCCCCAAAATGTTTAATCATCATCTTCACATTTTCATATCTTTACTAACACGCATCAGTGTTCTAATAACCGACTTGTGTCCAAAGTTTAGAAATCAGAATAAAGTCAGAAAAATAGAAAGCAACAAGTTAATTAGTTTAATACATCAATCTTAATAGATATAGAATATAAACAGCAAATGATACAACAGTGGCGCTATTCTAACTGTATTAAGGTTATTTGATATCATAGAGTATTTTACTGAACGTTAAAATGCAATTTTAAATATCTCGATTGTAATATTTTATCCAAAAAACAACAACAAACAAAAAATAAAACAAAAAAATCGTCATTTTCCCTCGGGCTTTTTTTTGTTCATAAAAGAAACGTTTTAGGCTGTGAGGAAAAAAAATCCATGAACTACTTTTGGGTTATTTGAAATAATTTTAGATCAAAATTAAATTTACAGAAAAACTCCTTCAGACTCTTTATTTTGCCTAAAAGCCTAAATCTTTAAGTTATTTAAATTCAACAGTAGCTTGTTTACATTTAGTAATTTTTAACCAAGATGCCACACCATCAGTTCTAAAGTCAAAAGTGTTGATTTAATTGATGACTTTTTAGTTTTCAAGATAGTATATAATATATGATATATAATATATAGTATAGTTTTCCTGGTTTTCCTTTTTGCCTTGGTTTTTGTGTGTATTTCTAGAACACATTAATTTTTTCTTGACAAGAAAAATGGCCTTTAAGTTATGGGAAAAACAAAAATATTTATAAATAATCTATATGTTGTTTTTTCATTTTCTTATTTGCAAATAATTGATAATTATTGTATGGATAAACTGAAGGCCTTTACAACTGAGAATTAAAGAATATATATATTGTAACCAATGGGTAATTAAATGATTTTAAAAGCAAATATAGTGTAAAATTAAGTTTTCATGATTTAATGCCTTTAAAGTTTTTAGTTTTTGTTTTATTTAGATTTGAGAAATACTTTCAACCACCAATGGATTATATACATTGTTAGATGGTGATTTAATTACACACACTTTTCTATTGATCAGTATAAATCAGTTTATTGTAACACAAAGTGAATGTGTGGAGCTGACTGTCTCTTCCTGTTGTGTCCCCAGTGGAGTAGCTCTGTCCAGAGCTCATTTTGAGAAGCAGCCGCCCTCGAATCTCCGCAAGTCCAACTTCTTCCACTTTGTCCTAGCGCTCTACGACAGACACGGCCAACCTGTGGAGGTGGAGAGGACTGCCTTTGTGGACTTTGTTGAACATGACAAGGTGTGTTTCTGTCTTAATGATCATTTATTTCAGGATCAGTTCACTATATCATATTTACAGTTATTTCAGGGACATTTTTAACACCCAAAAAACATAAATCTGAAGCAACATCATCTGAAAAATAACAGAATGTATTAGTAATATCTTTCAGCTGTAACCAGGTGCTCAGCTTGATCTCCCCCATCTCCAGTAAAGCCAAGCATATATCGAACAGCTGACGGCTACATGTTTACACAAGCTCTCCCCTCAATGAGCTGATGATGTGGGATTGAAAAAGAATATCTAATGACTAATTAGCAGCTTGCCTCATTAGGAGGACATCACTACTTTTTAAAATGCAAATTATGCTTGCTCCTGTTAAGTTATACAGTGAACTAATCATCAAAGTCTCTTTTCCTTCATGTGCCCCCCTCCCATACTCTAAATACTGCTGTGGGTGGGGGGGTGGGAGCTGGATTCCTCAGGTTGGACAGACCAAAATAAGGACGGGAGCAGTGTGGAGACAGAGTTAGAAAGAGACTGCCTGCAGTGGGAGCCTTATGCCCAGTGTTGACGGATGTTTCTGCCTTGTGGCGAGGGGAGCGAGAGCCTCCTAAACTGGCAACACATCTCCCCTGTGAGAAAAACAAGAGGACAGCGTCCTGTCAGCTGAAGTTCAAACATAGTTTTACTATGAATTTCATTGGGAGGGAGGGAGAGGGCTAACGCCAGGGCTGAAAGCTGTCAGTGTGCTCCCCTTTGTGCCACACAGGCCAGCGTAGAGTAATATGACGGCTGTGGAAGAGTTCATTTTCTGCATGGTTAACCTGGCATCTGTTTTTGCTTTGTAATTATGCAGAGGTAGAGTGATGGCAAGGCGGAATAAACGCTCCTCTGTGTATATTTCACAAAACTTATGAAGCTAGGCATCCATCTATCTCCTGACATTAAGTCTCAATCTCACTTTTGATATTAAGCTTGGAGCTCAGTTACTTTCCAACTTGCATCTTAATTTCCCTCCACTTCTTCCTTCCTTCCTTTCTCACAACTGTCTCCTTCTTCCAGTTTCTCTACTTCTCCAACCTCCTCATTCTCTCCTCCTCCTCCTCTCTGGCGCTCGTCTCTGTGATGCCAGCCTCCTGGGTTATTGGACCAGAGAGCATTCCTTTGAGACCACTTAGAAAGACCAGTAGAGGTAGAAGAAGAGAAGGAAAGAGGGGGAACAAGAGACAGAGAGGGGGAGAGAAGGAAGAAGTGAGAGGCTGGTGGAGAGCCTGGGGGAGGGAGGGATAGCGGAAAGGAAGTTTTTCTGTCAAGGTCGACTGCTGCTCAGTCTCACATACAGTACTTTCCACACTTTGCACACACACACACACATGTAGCCATGCTACCTCGTTGCGAGGAGGACCACTGCATTTGATCTTGAGGTTTTAGGAGTTTGCATCAGACACGATAGTTCAACCTCTACAAAGAGCATCCGACTCAAGGTTAAGCGCTCGGCTCTCGAACACAACCAAAGGTCCCACATGAGCTCTGAGCCCACAACCCTCTGATCTCAGTGCTGCTGTCAGGGAAGGGCGAGCTGCAGGATTAGGAGAGACTCGCTGTGCTCAACACGGCGTGGGGATGCTCAGCTGTGCTTATCTGTGTCTCAAATGTGCTTAACTGCATGCCCTGCGTTTGTCTGTCCTGTCTCGTTCCAAGGAGCAGACGGGAGAAAAAACCAACAACGGTACGCACTACAAGCTGCAGCTCCTCTACAGCAACGGTGAGTCAAACACGAGTCTTCAGATTATGGGGTTCTTTGCCCTTCGAGGTGTCTCATTTGATCATTTAGACGACGGCGTGGAGCCCCGCGTGTAACAGGTGTTGAAAAAAGGTCAGCGGCGACACCAGCGCGCTGACACTTTTCCACTTAAGTGATCCTCCTCTTCATCCTTACCTCAATTCTCCTCTCTGAGCTCATGAATTACCTTCGTTTAATCACTGGTTTGTACAATTCAGCTCTGCGAGGAGCCACTTCTGGGCGCATGTATGGGGAAATGAGGTACATGTTGCCACCCCACCCTACCCCCTCTCATCCCCTCCAACTCCTCCACCCCCCATGGTGCTTTCACATCAGATCGGGGGATACACAGAGAAATTTGGTTCCCATGAGCCACTGCTGCCCCTACTCTGCCATCGCAGTGGCACCCATGGGAGAGAAGATAAAAGACATGTTCCAGAGCAACCCCCTTACACACCCACCATACACACACGCACACACACATGTACGTACAAGCACACCAAAAGCACTTCCTCTGCATCCCCTCCTCTCATCCCCTTCCCCCAAGCGATATCAAAGGCATCTCAATCGAGACTTTGATGAGAGGAACACATTTTGAAAGCAACACTCTCCAAAGTCTCTATAAAAAAAAAAATCCTCGGGTAATGCGCTCTTCTCTCTCAAGAACCAATTCATTACATGTCGTTTCCCTATCTTGTGTGATTTAGAGCGGAGCATCCAGAGGTTCAGGTGTTACTGGAAATCTCACACACCTGATTACACAGAAGGAGAGACAAAAAGACATTAAATTAAACCCCTTAACAAACCGATCAGGTGCTGTTTTACCTGTTGGTGTTCATAATCTCCAGACAGTTTGTCTAAACTTGGGAATAAATCAGAGGTTAACTGAGAAATAACCACAAAAGAAGAACGAGTTTGACAAATCGTGAGAATGTGGTTGTAAATTCTGGCCTCAGAGCTGAACATGACTGATAATCATCAAACATCAAATAACTCTCAATCCCCTCAGAAACCATCAGAAAGAAAATACGGACTGCATGCCAATCTTATTCCTCCATGTTGGCTGGACTGAGTTCAATGCTTTTTTGCTGAGAGCTTGTCCAGAGATAAAAAAATCCCCCAAAAGATTGATGTCGTAAATCTTTCCATTTTATTTTGAGAATCCTCAGCGCCATTTTTATCAACTGGTTAGAGGCGGTTTAGGAGTTTTAGTTGCTTCATTTATGGTTATGTTTGCAGCAGGCCCTTTTCACAGCAGTCATCTTGACCTGTCACTACGGGGTGAACACAGGTGTAATTAATAACATAAATTGTTGCTCGAATCCATTTAGGTGTGCCAAGGCTCTGTTATTGTGCATGCTGGTTCACTGGAATGGCTGTGGCACAAATAGATTTAATTTGATCTGTGTTTACTCTGCTATGACATGTCAAAATGGCCATTTAACAAAAGCACTAAGGGCACAAGTTCACACAGTCAGTTTCTTTGTTCAGTAAAACCTCCCTAATGCCTAAAACAACTTGGCAAAGATAACCAATTTCTGTTTCGTTTCTGCAGGGGTTCGCACAGAGCAGGATCTTTACGCACGACTCATCGACTCCGTCACTAAACAGGTTGGTAAACCCTCAGCTGTGTAAGTAGATAGATAAATAGATAGATAGATAGATAGATAGATAGTTGTACTTTATTGATCCCAAATTGTGAAATTATTGTGTTACAGCAGCAGGTTATCCAGGCAATGCACAGAAACAGTACATAAAATGTATATGTCAACACTAGAGACATATATCCATAGAATACAATATATAAAGAATATTTTCATAAAGTAAGAGTTAAACTGACACGAAACTGAATCTGGCCCTTATTTCCTCCTCTCAGCCCATAGCGTACGAAGGACAAAACAAGAATCCAGAAATGTGCAGAGTTCTGCTCACACACGAGGTTATGTGCAGGTGAGTCTCACACACACACACACACACACTCGCTCAGTCATTCAAACCTTCACCCACAGGGATGAAATCCAAATATCCATTACTCTCCTTCACTCCGCTTTGTCTCAGCCAGCTTGAAATGTGGTTTTGGGACGACGCTTGAGGCTCTACTTTTTTTTGTGGTTGAACTATAAGTCTAGCCTGTCTGTCATCATCCTTGTTACAGTGGTAACCCCCCGCTGCTTTCTGCTGTAACGCAGCATGTCCCCGTCCAGCTCCTGTTTCTTCCTGGAGCTCCTCACTCTCTGGAGCTCTGCAGCCAGCTGACAGCAGCAGACACACTTTTGGGAACAATCTGCCTTTTTCCATCATCGCTATGTAACTCTAGCACTAGCCAAGACATCATGTTTGAACTTTGTCAACATGTGATGACAAGTGTAATGGTATATTTCCAGTGTTACAAAGAGTGGCTATAAAAACGACTGTAAAGAGTCTAGTGATCTAGGGACCAGAAGGTTTTTGATGATTAAAGAAAAATAGGTGAACGTGGGGTTCTGGATGGAGAAGAAGCCGAAGAGATCAGGCCTGGAAGTGGGGCAGTGACCCAGGATCCGAGGGCAGCAGGGGGAAGGATAGGGGGCCGGGACGTGGGGAGAGGGGCTAAGACGGAGTGGGCTTTGCCATTGTGTAGCCAGCAGATGCCCGAATGTGACTCACAGCTGGCTAATAACAGAGCCGAAGAGGCAGAGGGCAAGCGTCACAGCTGGGGAGTGAGGCCGTCTGACAGGGGGGCGGAGGGGGGCAGGGCAGGGCCAAGCTGGGACACGAGAGGGGTGAGGCGAGGTGTAGGGGTGGCAGATGGTTAGGGGTGGGGGCACTTTTGTTATGCAGTGAAGGGGACTTTGGGGAGGAGGGGGGGGCTGGGTGGCCAGCAGGCTCCTCGGACAGGACTGCTGACGAATGGTAGGATGTTGTGGGACGGTGTGTGTGTGTGTGTGTGTGCAGTGAGGCTGCGTGGGGGTTGAGTTTGATTTCGAAATCAATGTGACAGATTGCCTGGCTGGCTTTTCACTTTTGAATGGTCTCTCACTGTTTGTAGGGTGTGTTGTTGTACCTTTTCTTCCTCTTTTATTCTTTTGTCTCTCCCTCCCCTCCCCTCTCATGCCTCCTTTGTGTGCTGCTGGATCGTGGCCGACGGCGGGGCAGAGTAGTCTGGGCCTGTGGATGTGGATGTGGATGGGCCAGACAAATGATGGCTCCTCCTGTTTAATTTGTGTGTTTTTTTTCCTCCACTGACTTTTTCCTCTTTTCTGTCTCTTTTAACTGCCCACTCAGCCGCTGTTGTGAGAAGAAAAGTTGTGGCAACCGAAACGAGACGCCCTCTGACCCGGTCATCATTGACAGGTAATGAGATCAAACCACATCCCACACAGTGTCTGTCCACCACCTCAAACAAGCACTTCTTCATACTAAATGTCCAGGTCACCCTTTCTTTGTATATATGCACCTACACAATCACAAAGAAAGAGAGAGAGAGAGAGAGAGAGAGAGAAATCATGGGTTGATGTGAAGGTTGTTGTGGTGAGATCTCACCAATCAGCTGTTGCATTTTCACAAAACAAGTGAGAGGAGTACACATGTATGGATGTATGGATGTGTGGGCTGGATGTATGCCTACACTGGGGTTCATGTTTGTGTGTGTATTTCACATATAAATATTAATTTTTACAACATAAGCATAAGTGCTTCTACCAAGTTAGTTTCATAGAAATAAAATAGGAGCAGAAGGGTCATTGAACTGTTTGCTGTGGTAATTTGACTAGCGGGGCCGTAAAGGAAGAGAACGGACGCAGCTCCCGGAGACAGCTGGCTGGCTAGTTAGCTAGGTTTCTTGTCCCCAGGCGGAGCAAGCCCCCAGGAAGAGCGCCGGGCTGTGAAGCAAATTTTTGCAGTGTCCAAACGGTGGTGCTACAACTTCCGTGTCCGTCATGTGATGCCATTGCCCTTATTTAAATCATTAGGTCCCAAAAGTTGTAAAATGCACTAATAGCCGAATCCAGAGTTATTTTCCTTCCTCCATTCATGTAGATGCGCCCCAGACTGAGGCTGCTCTATGAGCCTAATGGATGTGGAAGATCGCCGAATGATATGGGTACTTTATGTGGAAGATCGCCGGATGATCCGCGTACTTTATCACCCGCCAGTCGAGCCATTTTGTCTTCATGCACCACTGAGCAACTCTCATAGGAATGAACGGGAGCCCGCCACCAACGCTGTATCCAGTTCTCTTTATACATCCATGAATTAGCTAGGTAGCTTGTCTCCAGGCGGAGAGACCGTTTAGACCCGGCGCTGTCACTGGCCACCAGCCTGCTGTTTCGGCTCATTTTCCGTAATCAGTGCAGCACCAAAGCCTGGTGGAACCAGCCTAAGAGCTAACCAGTCAGGTGTCCGCCCGCTATCTTGCTAATTCCACCATGCTCCAGTGACACACTGCTTACAGAAAACAAGCCGAACAAAGTTGTCACTCCTCTGACAATAGCAATGTGCTTTCCTCTGCTGCGTGTGTGAATGAAGCATTAAGTTGTTCAACTCGACTCATTTATATTTCTATGTGTCTCGTAACTTTACTACTTCACTGCTTAAGTCGTTACTGTAGAACCTCACCTCAGTGAGTCCATGACTTGCTGCAGTTCGGTTTAGTTCATGTGGAAGTCAGCCTGCTACAATGATCACTATGGTCTCTACCACATAAAAATGTCCGTCGCTCTGACCACCCTGCTACGTTGATTTGAATGGTAACTACTCCTAATTCTATTTCTATGGTCAGTTTACACCGCATCAATGCAAGGAGGCTGCAATATAGCCTACGGTATAAAGTATCTGTCTGTCCCCCATGTGTTTCTCTTTTCTGTTTATCTGTTGATCTATCTTCAGCCTGCTGCGATCTGTTTCAGTTTGGTTGCTCATTACACTTCACAGCCGACGTTGCACCTTAAACCTGCCAAAAAGCGCAGATTTCCTTTTATCAGAAGCATGTGGGTCTCCCATACCACCAGGCTGGCTCACATATGTAGTAAATGTTCACCCTGACAGCCAGTTATCAGGCTTAAAGGCGGGTGACCCCCGCAGTAATCAGCGTGTGTGAGGGCCTTCACGTCCGAGGGATTTCGGAGGTCTCGCACTGTCTGCGTGGCATTAACCAGTGTGATGAATGCTCATAAGCGGACCGCATGTGAAATACTTTCTCTGTGATGTCATGAATGCAACCTTCATCTCCTCCTCTTCTTCTCTCCTCTTCTTCTCTCCTTCCCTACAATCGTCTGTCTAGAAAAAGACTCACTTCATATACGTCAAGGACCCTTTTCTTTCCCCTCCTCAGTTCAAGCTGGCTGGCTGTTGACAGTGTGTCTCAAAGGATCTCTGCTGAAGATAGTTTTCATATAACGGAAAAAATCGGGCTGTTGTCTTTTGAATTTTCCCAGAATACCTCGGAGCAGCTGCTTTTCCCATTTGCTGTAGCGCATTTCTCTCCCAATAACCCCCCTTTTATACTTCCTCCTAACATGGCTAAACCTCCTCGCAATTTGTTAGTAAGCAGCTCCCGCGGCGGGCTGGTGAGGATTGATTTAAATGGAATCATTGACCTACTGTACTCTCTAATCACACTGGGCATATCCCGTCCTGATGGGGGCTTCTCTCTCTTGACTGGCCTGCGAAATCCTCTCCTCAGGGAGCGGCCTATTAGCAGCCAGTTAATTTCTGATAAGCCAATGGGATTTTTGCGTGGCCCTGTGCCCTTTTATCCCACCTTATGTGCACTCTCTCATTTGACTGTATGCATGTTCACCACACACACAAATTGACAGATGTGCGTGTGTGTTTAGAGCATGTATACACTGCGTGTGTGCACACAAACGGATGTATATTTTCGTGTGTGTGTGTGTTGGGATCCTTGCACGTTTTATTTATGTATGTATATGGATGTATGTGCGATTGTCTATGTGTCTTTGTGACCCCTACTTTGACCCTTTTCCCTAGTCACTGCTTGGGTCTTAAATTATTCATGTGTGCATGTGTGTGTGTGCAGCCTATGTGCATTTGTGCATGTGTGTGCTTGCAGTGTGTGTGTGTGTGTGTGTAGGAGACGGTCTGTTTCTGTGGCTCCAGTAATCAGCCTCCTGCTCCCAGCCCCAACACCTGTTCTCCAATTAACATGCAGCGTGCTGGGGCCCACTCGCTGCTATCGCCCAGCCACTGCTTTCTACCCCTTTTCCTTCCTCTTTTTTCTCTCTCTGTCAGCCCCACGTTCCCTTCCTCCCCGCCGCCTCGCCTTGTATCTGTACTTCTGCACACCCCTCTCGCTCTTTTCCGTTCGCTCTCACATGCTCCTTACTTCTTCACTCCCTATTGCTTAATTCCCCCCGCTCCTCTTCTTTTCCCTCACGTTACCATCTCCTCCACCAACCCCCCCTCCTTCCCTTTAGCCTGTCTAATTTTGCCATAATTAGGCGGTGTCATTAGGACACCTACCCAAGCACAAGGGAGTTTGCAATTCCCCAAACGGCCCGAACCCCCTCTTTTCTAATCTCCTTTCCATATTGTTTCAGTTTTCTCTCCCCCTTTCTCCTCCTGCTGCCGTTGCTGCACCCCCTCCTCCGCCTCTTCTTCTCCCTAATCCTGATTTGAGTGAAAGGAGAGAGAGGAGATCACAGCTGATCCATAGGGAGGGGTAAAGGGATAGAGGGTGGAGGGACCGAGGGATGAAGAGGGCAAGGGCAGTCGTTGACAAAGAGATGACTCTCGGGTTGCCTATGGGAGAGAATTATCTAATGCCCCGCTGCCTGCTGTGTCTAATAGTTTTACAATTGTCTAATCTGAACATTGGTGAGCTGCTGCACTCAGGCCTGATGTGACTTCTCTGTTTGGTGTGGAGTGTCTTATTGTTGACTGATGGACTGGCTTGTTCACTGATTGGTTTGATGATCGATCAATAGATAGATAGATAGATTGATTCCTCCGGGCTCATCACCATAAATCTTCACTAACTCCTCAAACTCATGCAGTTAATGCTAATATTACTTTTCTATATCGGAGTAACATTTTTATACTGGAATGTCTATTTGCACCCGGGTGAGAATAGTCACACGGCAGCTATTCGCCTATTCACACCCGGTAATAGTAATAGTAATATAAAGAGCAACAAAGTACGTGTAAAGAGTAGGTTGTGGTGGATGAATGGGTACAATTCAGGACTTTCTATTACTATTTTTTACTTATTTGACTTATTATTTTCTTTTTTTTTAATTATTATTTTCAGTTTTCTGTCGCAGTTTGGTGAGGTTTAGGCAACAAAACTACTTGGTTAGGTTTAGGAAAAATAAACATATAATACATATACACACACAGTATCTAATGTGTCCCTGTGTCAGGTGCAAATAGAATCTGCCTTTTTATATTTTTCCATGATATTTTTGTATTATGTTCTCAGATTTGTTTTACAATTAGTGTTGGACAAATAATTGACAACAATTTGGATAATCCATTGTTTGTGTTGGTAATTTATCAGCAAAAACGCTTGTTCCAGCTCCAAAAAACAGAAACTTTGCTGCTTTTCTTCTTTGTTTTATAACACTAATAGCAACATCTATAGCAAATGAAAATATAATATATAATCAGCCCTATAATACTAATATCTTCCACCAATCTTTGTTGTTTTCATTCCGTAAAGCTCCTCCACTCTGAGAAGTATTAACCCAGGCAGATCTGTTAATGGCTGCATTATTGCCATGCTGACCTGTGACCTCTGAGAAACTATATTGGTTCTGGGCCAAAGCTGGCCTCTGTATTTATGAGTGAACCATGGGTTTACAATGGAGACAAGCAGATGTCAGTATTAGTATTAGACTGTGTGGTTTGGATGGGAGGAGGGGGGTCAGCGCTCAGTGTGAGTGCGTGCTTTTATATTTGGCTAAGAAGCTGAGATCAATAGTCGGTCATAAGGATCCATCGTAAG